>CM076580.1:69790439-69933418 GCA_034641835.2 Pinus albicaulis
ACACAAATAATGCTGCGGAATAAATCGAAGTGTTGAAACAATCTGAACAAAATACAATGAAAAACATCCACATGAGACACAGTTATTTTTGGACTAAGTCCCCGAAAAAACTCAACTTGGGAAAACCGGTGCAACAGATCTAAGGGTTTGTATTATTAAGCAACAGAATCTTGAATACAACTAGGGTGCCAACATGCGGCAAACCCTTCAGAGAAATCTAGACAACAAATATAATTGTGAGATATACCTCACTCTGCAAGTCTCCGGCTGATCTAAAACAACGCTGGTGAAGCCCTCACTGCCTCTGCATGATTGCCTACGCTGGAACTGCGTAAGCCTGCGTGGGCAAGCTTGAGGAACTGCGTCACCTTCCTCTGCAACTGATCTAGCTGATCTGAGACTGGATGTTGGTCCTCTTGGCTCAGAAATCCCAACCTCTAGCTATCTCCGGACTGACTCCAAGAGATATTGCACTGTTTCTGCGTGATTTCCTGCAGGGTCTGCATCACCTCTTCAGAAAATTGCATTGTCTCTCTCTGCGTCACCTTTGCCTCTCTTTGAAATGCACTCTTGGTCCTCCTGACCAATCTCTGCTTCTGCCCCTCTCTGGATCTGATCACTGAATCATAATCACTTAGCAAACCTTGCCCTAGTGATTTGATTCTTGATCAAAAGCTGTGTCTCCTCACACAAATTTGAAAATGCTCAATGGCTCAAGTGTCTCAATGTTGTTTTCCATAGGCCCCTCACTCTCCTTCTTATATTCTTCTGTTGAACCTTCAACGACCAAGATTAAAACATAATCATGGGCTAAGATTAACTTGGAGGTGATCCATGACTTTATCTAGAAGATTCACACTTAGTTTAATTAATACCCTTTTATTAATCAGTTTCCCTAAGTTTAGACTTAGGAAAATATTAAAAAACGATTAATTAATTTAATTAAATGTAATATCCCCAAAGGGAAATAACCAGTAATACACAAAAATATGCCAGACAGATATATAAAACCAAATGCTGGAACCAGATAATGGAACAAGTACACATAGAATGCCAGAATACTAAGCCATTTTATTAATCTCGGAGCACATAGATAGGAGTACAAGATAATCAGAATGAGTGCACCTATCCTTGCCCTAGGCAAGTGGAGACCCTCTCAGAACAAATAATGGCTGCAAATAAGGACAGCGTCCTAGCTGGCTGAAGAACTGCTATGAAGAACTGCTGCTGGAATGCACTGGAACTATGAGCTGAAGACTAGACAGATGGCTGATCTCAATCCTCCAAACAACCCCCAGAGAATGTGAAACTGAAGCTCCACCACCAATCAAACCCTCACCAATGAAAACGCTGTCTCTGCTAGTGACAGCGCAGAAGACATATGAAACGCTGGCCACAAATCCTATGATTAGTTGTAAAGTTTTGTAGATGTTCTATGCTAGGAGCAATTTTACTTTTCTCACAGCAATCATACAAATAGTTAAGCAAAATGCAGATAGAACATATAAGTAGATCTTACAGAAGACAAATCAGAAACAGGAAAAATGTGTGTGTTCGTTTCGGCGGTCAACAGGATGCTTCAACCAGAAAAGTCTCCTTGGTCAGCCAGCCCAGCATGTGTCACAACAGTCCTCCAATCAGCAAATGAGTCAACCCAAGTCAACTCTACAAAAGTCAACGCTGTCCTGAAAAAGTCAACGCAGGGCAGCAAGCTAAAAGTCAACACAGCAGCAAAACGGTCAACCCTTTGACCTCGATTTTTGTGCCAAGTAGTACGGCCTTCAAAAATCGAACCTTCCACAAGTTTTCAGCTTGATTGGACCATGCGTTGACCAAAGTCAACGCTGGTCAAACTTTCTGCGAAACCCTAGCAGCAGAAAATCGTACTTCAGCTCAGCCGTACGGTCTGTCCTCCTTTTCCTTCCCACGTGGATGAAACTCGTCCTCCAGGTAGCTCGTACTATTTTGGATGAGAGAGGAAGATGTGTGTTGTGATGATGATCAAATGCTCTCCAACTTTTCCTGTATGTATATCCATCATTGGGGCGTGTGACACATCTGCTGGGGGCGTGCAACCTTAAGGCCGACCTGCACATATAATTTATTAAGAATAATAAATTCAAAATATATGTTCTGCTCATCGGATTAAGACATATTATATATGGATTTTACACCTCTCTGAAAGAGGATTCCAACAAAAATATTAGCTTCTTAATCTGAGCATTATAACATGGAGTTTGGACCTAGTTGTCCAAATTTAACACTCCCTCTCAACTAGGGAGAACTCCATCCATTAGTGCAATCAACATCGTGCGTCATCCCGCCGAAACTTGCTTTGCTGGCTTCTTTATTTCAGAACAGAAGTGGGTCAGTCACAAAGACATCATCCCCTGACTGACATAGTCAGTCCAGAGGTCCCAGACCTCACAAATCTTGATCCCAGATCAAGTGGTTGGACCGTGCCATCCTAGATAGAGAGTACGGCAATCTCGGATGCGTCCATCAGTCTTTGCTAATAGTCTCTAGCTTTTCCACACCTCATTGGCCAAATGAGAGGTACTTCCCATGAGCCCTGAACTCAATGGGTAGGATGCATACGGGGCACAGATAAATGAGTGGTGAACCAACTCAATGATCACAAAGGTGGGGCAGAAGCATTATGAGTGCTTATAGCTCCGAGAAGCTATCCCCAAAGCCCCCCAGAGCTCCCAGAGCTCATCGTCCAACAGGACCCACATCATAGGGTCTCTCCACGACACCAAGATTCTCACGGAAGGTTAGGAACTTGACCTTCCCCAGGGGCTTAGTGAGAATATCCGCGACCTGCTCATCAGTTCCTATATGATCGAGCCTTAGGGCACCTCGCTGTACCATATCCCGGATAAGTGAAAGTTGCCGTGTCAGCTGTCTTGGATCGGTGTGGAACACGGGATTTCTGTTAAATGCAGATCCCACTACGATTATCTGAGTATCACGGTGGTATCTAGCACATGTCCAGAGCAATACTAAAGAGCTTGCCCAACCAAAGCGCTTCACAGCAGTGCCTGCGGCAATGTGTGCCGGCCTCCAGCGGTGCAAATAGCCACCAGGCTTAAGCCTTGCTCATCCATGAGATTGAAGCGAACCAAGATTGAAGCAGCATCTTGATGTGCTTTTACGATCCACCACACTGCCAGCCCAATCGACATCAGTATATCCAAGGAGTGTCATGCTCCCAGCAGTGTATCTCAGCCCATGGTTTATCGTGCCCCGAAGATATCTCAGAAGATTCTCGGCACCAACCCAGTGAGTGTGATGAGGCTCAACCATCTGGTGACTCGAAGTGTTCACTGCAAAACATATATCTGGACGCGTGTTCATTAAGAACACTAGGGCCCTTACGAGTTGACGATACTCAGTAGGATTTGCTAACACGGGCCCTGCAGCGCTACCACTCAACTTCTTAAAGTTGAGCTCCATCGGTGTCAACACGGACTTACAATCCACCATACCAAATCCTCTCAGTCTCTGCCTGGACCTCGAGGCCTAGGAAGTAGTGCATGGGTCTCGTCCTTCTGTCACCAGAAGCTTCCGGCAGCGTCCCTCTTGCATTGATGAATGAGAGATTCGAGGCGCTGTCGAGAAGAGGTCGTCCATCTGACACGGAATGAGAGGCTTCCCCTGCACAGCCTTGAAGTAAAGGTTCGGATCAGCATTACTTCGAGTGAAGCCCAGCTTCATCAAGTAACTATCCATCCTCTCGTACCAAGCTCTGGGTGCTTGCTTTAACCCATAGAGGGCTTTCTTCAACCTGCAGACATGAGTGTCTCGATCCTGAACTTCAAATCCCGGAGGTTGTTCTACATACACCTCTTCTTTTATTGCACCATGCAGAAAAGCGATCTTGACATCCATCTGATGAAGACTCCATCCTTGCGTAGCAGCAAGGGCTATGATTGATCGAATGGTGGTATATGTGCCACGAGGTGCGAAATATGTCATCATAGTCTATTCCTTCCTTTGAGAGAGAAGCCCGGGCAACAAATCTTGCCTTGAACTTTATGCTTCATCGGATCATGGCGGTCTTGTAGAGCCATTTGTGATGACAATTGATTTGTATGATTTGTCCTTGATCCTTGATCATCCAGGACATCATTCTTCATTATGGACTCATATTCTTCGTGCATAGCATCCTTCGGAACTTGATGATTTACAGCTCGAAAGCTTCCTCAAAGATGCGATTCGGATTATTATAATAGTGTAAACGAAGGCTTGGATGCCCGTGGGGTCTCTGCACGGCTTCTTGCTATGCTTTCAAATGTCCTCGGGCCGGCCATTTTCTCTCAGCATCTTCGAGAGTGTCCCTGAGCCATGATGGTCTCTTTCTCAGTGAAGGAGATGGATCGATTGGGTCCATTGGTCCTTCAACATCAGGCATTGTCTCATCATGCGGTTTTTCTTGATTTCCAGGCCTTGCTTCATGATTTTCCTCAGATCTCGGAAGATCTACTACTTTCTTTAGGAAAGCATCTTCGTCAAAAGTGACATCATGGCATATCTCTACTTCCCTTTGACCAGGTACATAGACTCTATAGCCCTTAGAAGTTTCGTTGTAGCCCACAAACATTCCTTTCTTCCTAGAAGCATCCAGCATTTTGGCACATGAAAATAAACAAGACATCCAAAAATTCTAAAATGTGAGACGTCAGGTTTCTTACCAGTGAAAACCTCTTCGAGAGTTTTGGAGTCCAAGGCGGAATGAGGGCATCGGTTTTGAATGTATACAGGAGTTTTCGCAGCTTCTCCCCACAAAAACTTTGGTAGACCCTGGTCACATAGCATGGCATGGGCAGCTTCCACAATGGTCCTGTTCTTTCGTTCAGCAACGCCATTCTGCTCAGGAGTATAGGCAGTAGTAGTCTCCCTCTTAATGCCAGCTTCTCTGCAAAAGTCCTTGAACTCATTTGACTCATATTCGGTGCCATTGTCGGTCCTCAAAATCTTGATCTTCTTCCCTGTCATATTTTCCACCAAGGCTTTGAAGGTACGGAACCACATGAAAGCCTCATCCTTCTTCTTCAAGAAGTATATCCAGGTTTTGCGGGAGAAGTCATCAGTGAATGTCATATAGTAAGAACATCCTCCCAGGGATGTCACGGGTAGCATACCAGATTGATCAGAATGGACCAGTTGCAAAATATCAGATGTCTTTGTGACACTTGAGGGGAAAGGTCTCCTTGTATGCTTTCCTTCGGCACAACCCTTACATACACCTTCATGATTATTTCCAAAATCGGGCATCCCTGTCACCACCTTCCTTGCTTCGGGAAGGGCCTTGTAATGAAGGTGTCCAAACCTCTGGTGCCATAGTTCAGTTTGTCGGATAGTATCACATGTCATAGCTCCCAGTGGACTTCCTTCAACCTGGTAGAGTGTTCCAACTCTAAAACCAATCACGATAGCTTCCTTGAGATTCTTCTTCCACATGCGCACCTTTCCATTAGTGAATACCACATTGAAGCCTTTGTCTTTGATGGCTGATATAAACACAAGGTTCTTCTTCAATTTTGGTACATAGAGTACATCCTGCAAATGTAGGACTTGTCCTTGAGACAAGTGGAGGGTCACAGTCCCTGTCCCTTTCGCGGGATATGTGGCATTATCTCCAAGGATAATTTCCAGATTAGTATCCTTCTCAACCATGTCAGAGAGTGCTTCCTTGAACCCAGTGATGTGTCTTGAGGCACCACTATCTATCAGCCAAACATCCATAGTGTCGGGCGGGGATGCAGCAGAGAGGGCAGATACAAGAATGTATTCATTTCTTTTATCAACAACATTTGACTCCTCATACTTGGAGTTTCTAGACCTTTTGAAAGGTTGATTGTTTCCGCCAGAGGGAGCCTTCCTCTTTCCTTTGGACCTGTCGTTTCTTTGATTTCCATTTCTCCGGTTGTTGTTGTTGTCATCACTATTGGGAGAATCCTTCTTGAAAGGACATTCTCTAGCATAGTGACCAGGCCTATGACAAGTGAAACACTTGCCCTTCTTTCCTTGGGCCCTTGCTCTTCCTTTGTTCTTAGGACCACCAGAGTTCTTCTTTCTAGAATGAGCAGCGTAGGCAGCATTTTTGTCATTTTCGTATTCCTTCATTCTTGTCTCTTCTTGCATGCATCTTGACAGTAGCTCGTCAAAGTTAGGAATTGTATTATTATTGAGAATGGTAGTGTTGAATACTTGCCATTCATATGGGAGCCCTCCAAGTGCGGTGAGTACCATCTCATGATCGGCTATTGTCTCCCCAATAGCCAACAGATTGTTCCTGATCTCGATCAATTTCAGAAAGCATGTTTGGACAGACTCATCGCTGCCTTTCTTTAGATTCTTCAATTGATTCTTGAAGAATAGCACTTGGTTTGCATTGTTTACTTTGAACATTTGTATCAGCTTATCATACATCTCCTTGGATGTGCCTAGCTCAGATATGTAGGCAACCAGACTTTTATGTATGGATTCCCCGATCATTAGCTTTGCTTTGATCTCCCCCTTCTTATACTTGGTTTTAGCAGCAGCAGTAGCAGTGGATGGAGGTTCTTGTATCTTACCCAGTACATAGTCCATGAGATCATGGTCTTCCAATTTGAGATCTAATATCATCTTCCAAGCATGAAAGTCATCCCTTCCAGTGAGCTTGTCATCCTCCTTGAAGCCATAACTTGTGGAACTCATTTTTCTCAGTTGGTGATTGCTATAAGTTAGGGCTTGTCTTCACCTCACCTCTGATACCATGTAAATTTTTGTAGATGTTCTATGCTTGATACAATTTTACTTTTATAACAGCAATCACATAAATAGTTAAGTAAAATGTTGATAGAACATACCAGTGGATCTATAGAAGACAAACCAGAAACAAGAGAATGTGTTGGTGCGTTATGGCGATTAGTAGGATGCTTCAACCAGCAAAGTCTTCTTGGTCGGCCAACCCAAAATGTGTCACAACAGTCCTCAAATCAATTATCCAGTCAACTCAAAGTCAACCCCAGAAAAGTCAACGCAGTCCAGAAAAAGTCAATGCAGGGCAGCAACAAGAAAGTCAATGCAGCTCCAACTTCGGTCAATCTTTTGACCTCGATTTTTGTGCCAATTAGTACGGCCTACAAAAATCGAATTCTCCAAAAAAATTCAGCTCAAACGGACCATGCGTTGACCAAAGTCAATGCTGGTCAAACTTGCCCAGAAACCCTAACTGCAGAAAATTTGCTGCGGTAAATTTCGTCCTTTAGCTGCAGTAGATTTCGTTCTTCTTCTCACGTGGGAGATGAAACTGCTTCTCAAATGCTTGTAGATAATCAGAGGAGAAGATGTGTGATGAGATGAGTGAAAAGCTCTCCAACGTTGACTGTATTTATATCCATCATTGAGGTGTGTGACACATCTGTTGGGGGTGTAAAACCTTAAGGCCGACTTGCACTTAAATTTATTATAAGAGATGAGTGAAAAGCTCTCCAACGTTGACTGTATTTATATCCATCATTGAGGTGTGTGACACATCTGTTGGGGGTGTAAAACCTTAAGGCCGACCTGTACTTAAATTTATTATAAATAATAAATTCAAAATAAATGTTCTGCTCATCAGATTAAAATCAATTTTATATCGATTTTACACCTCTCCAAAAGAGGAATCCAATACAAATATTGGAATCTTCATCTGAGCATCACAAGATGGAGTTTGGACCTAGTTGTCCAAATTTAACAGGCCCAGATTTAGGTAGAGGGCCAAGATTATGAGGCACAACTCTGAGGTAGAGGGTCAAGACCTTGAGGCACATTCCCGAGGTAGAGGGTTGAGATTCAGAGGCACAAATTTGAGGTAGAAGTGCGAGGTTCCTGAGGCACATGTTCTGTGGAATCTTGTGCACTTTCTGAAGCAAAGTCGCAGGACACCTTTAGTCTCTCTTAAAGACCTTGTTACAGGGATTCTTGTGGACAAAGTTGTGAAAGGGTTGGCTTGGTCTATGGTGGTTGGTTTGGGTAGTTGACTTTGATGTATCTCTTGTTGCATTGATTCTCTAAGAAAAAGGTTTGTTGGGGTTTTCCCCCATTGTGGGTTTCTTTAGGGTAAAATTGTGTATTGTTTCCTGTGCACTGTGATCTCTATTTTCCTTATACTTGTATGGTTGAATTTATGATGTATAAGTGTTTGATGAAGAAGAAGTAATGATTACAAGAATAAGAATAAACCTCGCAAGTAATTATCAGGATAAAAAAATAGTTCTTTTAATCTTTGCACTCGAATTTATAACATCCTCCAGGTTGGAGCCTGAGAACAGTGTAGGGCGACAGGGTGGTGCTAGGGTAGGGTGTTGGAGTATCCTTCCAGTTGGAGTTGGTAAATCAGGGTGTTGAAGCGTCCTTCCAGTTGGAGTTGGTAAATGAAGGCATTAGAGCATCCTTCCAGTAGGACCTAGTAAACCAGGGTATTGGAGCGTCCTTTCAGTTAGAGCTAATAATTCAGGGGGTTGGAGCCTCCTTCCAGTTGTAGAGGGAGAATTTTAGAAGTTGGAGCTTCCCATTGATGTAATCTTTAAAGACCTACATTAAGAAGACTTCAATGGTTTTTTTCCCAGAAGGGTTTCCACCTGTTGACCATGCTTTGTCAACAATCCAAGGAAGCAGGGTACAAAGAAGTGAAGAAATTTTTTCAAAGATAAAAGTCATCAGGCAGCATGATTGTATCATTGTAAACCCAATTTTTGCAAGTTTAATTGTAAATGATGCTAGCATGACCATTTAATTATGTAACAACAACTAGGTGAGCCTCTGATTTTGGTAAAGGATTTCATCCTAAGAAGATTTTTAACCTCCCCGAATTGTGTGTTTGTAAACACGCATAATCAACAGAGTTTTTCTTTCAGCCTAAAACCCCAAAGCTAAGGTGGAATTCGTTGACAAGGTCTTGACTCTTCGGTGAGTCCTAGTGTTATATCGAGTCTATTGTAAAAGTGTGTTTGAGAATAATTTTAGTGCATGTTCCCTTGCAGTCAGACACCATGGCTAAGTTATTTTATTACAAGCATACTTGGTTTCATACTAGATCATAATGTGTCACAAAATTGGGTAAATTATTGAGGGTCTATGTGTAAAGGTGTTTCCCCCTTTCAGGGTTGAATTTGTAATTATTTGATGTAAAATAATTTTTGTGCATGGTCCCTCGCAATCAAACACCATGGCTAAAATATTCAAGGATGGAGAAAATTATTAATCTCCTCTAGAGTCAATTAATTAATTTTTCTAGCTAAATTAAATTAAAATCCTAAGCCAAAAAATTAATTAATTTTGAGTAAAAAATAATTATAGCGAAATTAATTTCTCTCCAAGTGGAAAATAATAAAAAAATTTGTGGGTCTTGCATCTTCATATTTCATACGGACTACCCCCCTAGCCTGCTGTAGGGAGACAACTAGAATGGAGAGGGCAGAGTTCAAAGTGACAACCCCTGTCTTGAGCATTGTCGCATCTTGCTTATACAATTTGGGTAACAACATTTTCTGGCACCATTGCCAGGGATAGAATTTTTCTATCCCTGGTTTTTATGACATCTTTCCATCCTCTCATTTTTCATCTTTTCACTAATCTTCTCATACGGACTACCCCCCTAGCCTACTGTAGGGAGACAACTAGAACGGAGAGGGCAGAGTTCAAAGTGACAACCCCCGTCTTGAGCGTTGTCGCATCTTTTTTATACAATTTGGGTAACAACATTTTCTGGCACCATTGCCAGGGATAGAGTTTTTCTATCCCTAGTTTTTATGACATCTTTCCATCCTCTCATTTTTCATCTTTTCACTAATCTTCTCATCACCTTGTTCACCTTTCTATTTGCGCCTTTAGTACCTGGACATTTGGGTTAGTTTCTTGTTTGGGTGCAACTCCACATAATCATCCATTCACAATAGCTTATACTAGAAGAAATCCTGGTAGCTTAGTTAACTCCAATCCCGATCCTGAAAAGGCTCTAAGAGCTCGGTTAAACAAATTACATTCTAGTAAGCATTTAATCTTTCTCGGACAGGAACCCTTCCCTGATATCCACTTGCTTATCCACTTGCTTTTCCCCGATCTCGTTAGTTAGGACATCATGGAGTTTTACAGACCTTGCAACTTTGCTAATATCCAGGGATATCCTCATGCTCTTCCAGATGCTAGTTTGGATAAGATCCCTATGTTTCAGGGGAACAATGCAATCACTGCTAACGCTCATCTCAAGAAGTTCACATCCGTCTTGCTAAGACATGCTCATGCAACTGCCAATAATCATGAAGATGTTAAGATGAAGCTCTTTGTCCTTTCGTTAGAAGATGATGCATTGCAATGGTTCTTAGACAAGCCTGATAACTCTTTTGATTCTCTGCAAGCTATCATCAATGCATTTAAGGGTAAATATGGTGACAATAAAGAAGGAAGATATTTGTTCAAAGCCATCAATAGTATTAAGAAGAATAGAAATGAAAAAATTGAAGAATTCAATCAAATGTTCAATGGCATTACCAAAGAGATGACTAAGGACTATAAGCCTCCTGACAAATCCTTATTAAGGTAGTACCTTGAAGCATTTGTTGTTGATACATCCTATGAAATAAGGCATGCTAAACCAAACGATTTAACTTCTACTCAAGCTATAGCTGAAGAATTAGAAAAGGATAAGAAAGCGTCTGGTAAATCAGAAATTCACGGTTCTAAAAGAGGTCTGGTCAAATCTAAAGGGAAAGAAATAAAGGAGGTAGAGCATGACTCGATTAAGGAATTAATTTAGATGATTAAAGAAATGAGAATTGAGCATGCTAGAGAAATGAGTGCCATGTAGTTTAGGCTAATTCAAATGGAACAGAATCAAGCTCATAATGTTTAGCCTAGAAATAATAATAACAATCGAGGTAATAATAATCTATGGCCAAAACATAATCCTTCCAATGATCAAAGGCCTCCCACTCCGCTTGAATCTACCAATGTCGACAATCAACCTATTCCATTTTGCAGACCTTGTGAAGGATTTCATGAAGAGAGTTCATGTGCCATTGCTAGAAGACACTCCTAGATGAAGGAACCAATGAACAGATAAATAATGTCGATCGGAATCCTTCAAAGGAAAATCATTGCACTGATATGATCCCCTCATCTTCACCATCAATAATTTTAGTGATGAAAAGGATCCCATCACACAGATATACGGTGAAACTCTGTCTCAAGAGCAGATTTTGGAAATTGCTAGAAGTAAGAGAGATCAAAATCAGAATAAACAACAAATTGCATCTAAGAGTTATCAATCAGGATTAAAAATTGATTGGGTTGCATGGAAAACAATGTTAAAATTTCTGTCTCAGTCTTAGAACTTTTAAAGATTTTGTTAATTCTGGGCAGTGTTGGGACAAATTTCCCCAAAGGGAAACCCTATGTCCCTAGTAAGCCTCAAAAGAAGATTTTGAATTGATCAAAAGAGTTATTTGAGTAATTAATTCTAAGAGGGTTTATATATATATTTTTAATGATAATTTTGAATTTGAATTCCCTCAAAAAGCGTTTTCAAGGTCGACTCACGTGGACTTGTAAATAAACACAAGTTGGCACTAGATGTGAGAGGCGGAAACCAACTCATCCGATCTGAAGCTTTTGTATGGCTCGCACAGGCACACAGACTCTGGTTTGACGCTCTCGAATTTGTATGGCTCACACAAGTACGAAGACTCCAATTTGACACTCAAATTTGTATGGCTCGCACAAATCTTACATTGGAGATATCACATAGAATTTCATTGGGATATAACTGATCTCTGGCATAAAGTTTTGTATGCATGAATCACTGAGTTTATGGTTTCGACACAGTTGCATATGGTCCGTGGTGTGATGTATGCTTTGTCTTAGCGCTGAGGTGTATGCATCATTGGATGGTATTGCTCACAATGTGGATGAATAATCAAACGTTCACTGCCACGATCTCGCTATCCAAGGATTCGTAGCTCCAATTTATATGCATGCACAGTCCTTTGCGATATGGTTTTATTGGCATCTCACTTCTTCACACAACAGTGTATTGGCATCTCAGTTCTTCGCACAACACTGTATTGGTATCTTTGTTCTTCGCATGGCACAATGTATTGATGGCTCGAAGTTTTATAATTAACTTCTCTGCGTTGCATGATGATATCTCTTCGTTTGGCTTCTTTGCTTTATTATCAACGTCTCAGTTAGGAATTTGGTCTCACATTGTATTTCTGCAATTTGATTCATCATGGTAACCTTGTAATGATAATATGTATGATTGCACTATATGAAAGGTTTCGATATGTATGGTTTTGATAAGTGAGGTCTCGCTCCAGTAGTACAATAAATGTATATATTCAGCTCCTGCAGTATAATATATGTGTATGTTCAACATGTCCATCTTCAATTGTATATCTCAACCTCCTGTAGTACATAAATGATCTTGCTCCAATAGTAGATGAATGCTCTCTGGAATCTAAGCCATATGTGAATTGATATGGTATTATAGAGCAGAGCTCCAATGTCATCATTATAGGTCAGAGGCAATATTTCCACTAATAGTATGCTAAGGTTATTGTCGACAACTGTTGTATTATTGATGTAACTTGTTCACAAACAAAGTTGTGAACAAGTCTTATGACATTTACCTCTCCGTTGAACTTTCGATGAGAACCTAATAGAAGAAGAAGAATCTGGATGGGTTTTCCCCCTTGTGGTGTTTTGTCTTGCTCTATGACCAAAATCACAGTGTCCTTTTTGCATGCTTTTCTTCTACTGCAATTTATTGTTCTTTTGTATAATTGCTAATAATGCTAAAGATGTTAAAAGGGTGAATGAGTTATAAATAACGAAATGCAATTATCTAAAGCAAAGAAGAATATAGCCCTAACCAAAATTTAACATGGTATCAGAGTTGGGCTGAAGAAAAGTCATTGATATCACCCCTATAAAGACACCTATGTTAGATAGAAGTGAAGATGGCAGAGAACTAAAAGAAAGCTAGGGTTTGAAGGAAACCCTAGGCAATGAGAGAAGTTAAAGATTGACGGATATCAAAGTTTAGGGTTTGGATGAAACCCCAGAAGTTTCCTTGAAAGGAAGGGTCTGCTTGAGGTTTTGAAACCCTAGTGTGAGCTGTGAAAAATTGCTCCAACATATGTGACAAATTCAGTGGAAACCCTAGATGGCCTGAAGATGATATGTTTGAGCTTGGTTGTTGATAAAGTCGATTGATGATGACAAGTTTAGGCATCTTCTGTCTTAATGATAGATATATGATTGATGTCCTGTGGTACTTTATGATTTAAGGATTTTGCAGATGATGGACTATAGTTGCTTTCGAAGATCGAATCAAGAGTGAGCTGATCACTTCCTTTAATCCTCATTAAAGATAAATACCTTCTAGATTTATGTTATGGCACTGCTCTTATTTAGATTTATTTAGATTACTATTTATCTTTCCTGCATGAATATTTGAGTGTTTGAGTATTTCTAACTACCTTTCGATGAAGATGTGATTGGTTGATCCTTATTAAGGATCATCTGGATGTTGGTTGGTGTAGGAAGAAGATGCTGGTACAAGAAAGAGGAAGCTAGAGTAGGATCCTGATGTTAATCTATTGTAAGATAACAATGTGTACTATAAAGTTATCTGAATATTACAAGGTACATATAATTATGTTTTGATATCGATATGGTAAGTTAGGACATGAGGTATGGCATATATATCCCCATTAGTCTTAATTTACATTCCATGCGTATATCAATCACATTCATATGTGAGTAAATTTGATCTCTAATAAATATGATATATATATGACTTTGTCATACACTAATATACTAACCATCTCTTTCATTGATTGATTTTTGCTAAGCCTTTGATAAGCTATAACTGGTGATGATTTGTCTTAACAATGATATACATAGAAGCCTGATATACAAAAGTCTTGTATGATTTGATGTGACTAAAGATTCCCTCCATTCAGAGGGAGAAACCCTTAATGAAATTCCAACATATATTATTATTGAGGCAACGTCAGAGGTCATGAAGTGGATGAATAAAAGATCCATGACTGCAGTCTGTAACAAGTCTCTCGTAGTCTGATGTAGTTTATATCCTCACATATGGGTGCAAATTCCCCCAATGAAGGAAGAGATCTCAACCAAGTCTGGTATCTAACATGAGATAGAAATCAATCGCCTCCAAATGTGATGGAAAACAAACAACGACCTTAACATTTAGAGCTCGCACTCTTAGGAGACGACATTCAAGCATGCGATCAATATTACATCAATAAGTAATGAAAAAACTATGGAATCCAGTTCGAAAGGCTCCTCCTTAAGAGCTATCTTAATGAATTGGGTTGAAACACTAGACACCCACCTTCAGGGAAGAGACCTTTTCAATTTTTGCATTTATGATAGGAAGAGAGGTTGGACCCCCTCTTTATTTAGAATAGAGAGAGGGAGATAGCCAAAATTTCGTGCACAGGGGGAATCAATTGATATTCATAGTCATTTTTCCTATCCCCAGTTGTGAAGATCTCCTCTCCCGTTTGGTGTTCAAGCACCGCCTTTCAAGCTGATTAGAATAGAGTAGAGTATGCGAACCCAAGCTAGAGCCATCTTGAAGAAGTTGTTTCCAGTGGATGGCTTCGAAGCTTCGGATGAGTGAGGTTGACCAACCCATTTCTAGAGCTTAGAGGTTTCTCCTAGATCGTGCCATACACTTGGCAGAAGTTCCAGGATCGAGACGATTGTTCCCTGTTGCAGAGGTAGGGCTTATGTCATCATTCCAACCCTCACAGATGGTCTACAGGCACTTCCAATCGATTTGGAGACCCATGAGGATGACCTTGTGCCCCCACACCCACTTGGGAGCACCATAGGTTCTTGCTTGGAAAACAAGGGGCCAACCCCTTGTCCACTATGATGGGAGTCCATTTCTACATCATGGCATCATTTGGACTTCATTAGGCCTCCTCAAAGGCCCAACGACTTACTTTGTTGATGATTCGACCCTCTTGAGAGACTTATTCATGTATTATTGAGCTATTTGGTGGGCTTGTCACCAAAAGTTATTGTTATTATGCACATTATTTTATTCTAGGGGCTAAATCAGGCCAAATTAGCTAAATTGAATTCGTTATGAAATATATGAATACAAGTGTGATGAATCAATTGGATCATCATCACTTGGATTGGATCATTCTCTCTTGTGAGATTTTCGCTATTCTTTTTGGAGGACGAAATTGGATGGATGGATGAATTTTGATGTTTGGATCTCTTCATTTTTGTCTTGGAGCTTCTATATCGTAATATGATGATGATTGGATATTCCTGTTCTCACATGCAACTGCTTTTTTAATGTTATTTTGTCATTTTTTTATGTCACATGCATGTTGCTGGTGATTTTCGCTTTACTAGGTTGAAATTTGCTCCTTTTCTTGTGTGAGATGTTGGAAATTTGTCTTTTTACAGCATTGCATCATGTCATGGGCCATGTTTGAATAAGTGAATATTCCTAGAGATATTTTGTTGAAATTTAATCTTGACAAGTCATCATATATTGGATATGAAAGTGTAAAGACCTTGAAGAAATTGTCACATGCCCTAATTGCCATGCAAAATTGTTTTAGAGGCCTCCTTCACCAAGTGAAATTGTTCCAAGCATGGGAATCTCCTTGACTCCATTTCTCCCAAAGGATTAGGCACTGGTCCCCCCTAGGTGATCAACAAAAGCATATTCTTTATCGCCTCTCCCACTTTCTTCTAGTCCTAGCCTCCATAGGGGACCTAGGGCATCACATTTCTCGCAATTTATCCATTAAAAAAATTCGATCTCCTAGCCTCTATAGCGCGGTTATGTCTCCTAGGAGCCCACCAAATTTGAAGCCATTCCGACAGTGGGATCTTGAGATATCTCAAGCCCTAGCTCCGAGATTGATTCTTGCTCGTTGTTTCCCTTGACTAGTGAGCTCATTGGGATCATTGTATTAAGATTGTTGAAAATTCTTCCTTTGATCCCCTTCTTCCCCTCAATTAGGTCAAGCATACCCTTGATTGATCAACTCACCCCTCCTTGACGTAACTTTGGGTCTACTTGGTCCCTCATGTGGTCCCACAACTTTTGGAAGATAATTTTACAAATACCACTTGGAATCCAAGTTTTCACAAAGATTTCATGGACTAGATCCCTCCTTTACAAGTCTTATTTGGAAACCCTATCTCTTGAAATTCCCTTGGCCCTTCCTAGAGAGCCTTACACCTTGCTTCTCAAGCAAACAAACCACAAAATTGAGTCTCTCTTGTGAATAGGCCCTTAGGAATAACTCTTTATCTCTTCATTGGCTCATTCATTTGGTGTTTTCTTTCATACCGAGTCTCCTCCCATCGGTGAAAATCCGTAAAGAGCAGGGATCAGCTTTAGCTGAGGTGATAGTGGGCTATTGCTCCATTGTTCCCCTTAACCTAGTAGTTGTCCCTTTAGGATCTCCTCCTAAGACCCTTGCTAGTTTGAGCGGTAATAGGCTGTATTCCTTTTCAAAAGGATCCTTGAGAGCTTGCTTTCTCCACTTGTTTAGGGCCATGGACTAATAGAGAACATAATGTATTTGAGTGTGTGATGTAATGCATCCATGCTCTCCTATTATATATGAAACATGATGCCACAATCTAGGAGTAAGCGGGTAAATAGAAACAATGGCTTAAGCCTACAAAAGGTGTAGGCACGTCTACGACTACGAAAAGGTAAGAAATAATTGTTAAATTTAGATAACCATGTTATGTTCTATGCTTAAATCAATTTACTTCAATCTTTCTTATAGGTCCAATTCAGATTAGCAATCACATAATCATTGAAAGTAAATGCCGATAGAACATAATAATAGATCGACAGAAGACAAGCCAATATAATAAATTAGAATTTACAATTCTTCTTGTTCAGCAAAGATAGAGAGAAATGTTTGTTACAGCAGTCAACAGGATGCCCTAGCCAGCAAAGGCTTTGGCTGGTCAAACCAGCTCTTCCAACCTCCCGGAGGTTCAGTCAAACACATACAAGATCAACTTTTTTCAGTGTCACACACACCTCATGAGACAGCTCCCAAAACAGTCAATGCAAGTCAACTTGGTTTATTGTAATACTTGGTTTATTTCTCCTACTTATGAAATAAGTTATTTACAGATGCTTCAGTAAATTCTGAAATAAACAAATTTGCAGATCTTCACTTTAATCAAGAGCATAAGAACAAAAAGATAAATTACACGAGTAGCACAATAGAAACAACCATATGAACACAATTATTTTTTGGACAATTGATCCCGGAAAAACCCACTGTCGGAAAACCGGTGCAGCAGATGAGGGTTTTGTATTTATCTTCAGAAATGGAAAGTACATTTACAAGAGTCTGATGAGCAAAGAAAAAAATAGCCTACACATGGCTAAATTTTCTAGAACCTCCAGAAGAATTTCAGACCCTCGGGGTGACCTCCTTCACCCTTTGTGTCATCCAGCGTGAGGGCTCTGTGCAGTCTCTCCCTGGACTGCATAACTCTGCGTGGATTGCGTCTTGCTGTCGATCAACTCACCCTTCCCTTCATCCTCCTCCTTTTGCTTCTCCGATAACTTAATCCTCCCTCCTCCTACTTCTGCAACCCTGCCTCTACAATCTCACCCACTGAAATCGAATTCTCTTGCTTCATAATCGATTTCCTTTGGGTATTGAGAGTGTCCCCGGCTTGATTTCCAATTGGCCCTCAAGTCTCTTCTTATAGTCTTCTCGCTGATGAATCAATGGCCAAGATTATATCGTTAATCAATGGCTCAGATTAAAATATGACTTGATCTTTGTTTTCTAGAAGATTCACACTCTGCTCTATTAATACCCTTTAATTATTTAATTTCTCTAAGTTTAAACTTAGGGTTTGCATTAAAATAATTAATTATTTTAATAAAGTCATATCCGAGTGGAATTTCCACAAACGATTTCTGGGTTCTCTTGATAACTGATGTGCAAGCCTCTCTACCAAAAATGAGACTTAGAACACTTCCCAATGCTATAGAAATCAATACTCCCACTTAGCGAGGTAAGTGTTCTAGCAAGATACCACTGCACTGCTTTGATTCTATAACAGCTGCTGTGCTGATGCTATCCTGGCTGTTGCCCCTCATCTCTGTGCTGTTGCCTCCTGTACTGTTGCCTTGTGACACTGCCTCTGTCACTCTCTCATCCGTACTGCAACTCCCTTTGTTTATGAAGACCACCCTTTCCTCTAATGGAAAGGGTTCTCGACCATCCCCATATTCTCTCTGAAGTAAGTGAATTGAATCTTACTCAGAGCCTTTGTGAGGATATCCGTCACCTGTTCTCCTGTAGGAGTGTATTGCAACTGTACTGCTCCTCTTTGGACATAGTCCTTGATGGAGTGGCACCGATGGTCAATGTGTTTCGACTGGTCATGAAACACAGGATTTTCAGAGAGCTTAATGCAACTCTGATTATTGCACATAATCCCGGTCGGTTCCATTCGCTTCTTGAGCAGGTTCAAGAGTAACTTGTGGAGCCATATGGCCTCACACGAAGCTGTGCTTGTTGCCATGTACTCTGCCTCGACTGAACTTAATGCTACAGACTTCTATTTCCTACTGCACCAGGAGGTCATTCGTGATCCTAGAATGAAACAATACCCACTGGTACTTTTCTGATCCACTGTACTTCCAGCTCAATTTGCATCTGTGAACCCACTCAATTGAACCTCATTGCCCTTGGTGTACTTCAACCCATACTTGACTCTCCCTCTCAGATATCTGAGAACATGTTTCGCTGCTGCCCAGTGAGTCCTCCTTGGTTCCACCATGAACTGACTGAGGGTATTCACTGCATAATAGATGTTTGGTCTAGTATTGACCAGATACATCAGTGATCCAATGAACTGCCTGTACAAGGTGGGATCAGCCTCATCATCCTCCGTTGTGTCTATCTTCTTCCAGTTAGTAATCATTGGTGTGGCCATGGGTCTACAAACTTCCATCTGAAATCTTTTTAGGATTTCTGTCGTGTATCTTCCTTGCCCTAGGAAGATTTCCCCTTTCTGCTGCCAGACTTCTAACCCAAGAAAATAGTGCATCTGCCCAAGGTCCTTCATGTCGAATTCTGTAGCCAGATTCTCCTTGCAATCCTTGATGAGCTTGGATGATCCGGTCAAAAATAGATCATCCACATATAGCACCAAAATAATCAGCTCATCTCCTACTCTCAAGTAGTAGAGGTTGGGGTTTGCGTCACTCTTGACGAACCACATCTTTTGCAAGTAGCTATCAATTCGCCCATACC
This sequence comes from Pinus albicaulis, assembly GCA_034641835.2. Lineage (NCBI taxonomy): Eukaryota > Viridiplantae > Streptophyta > Pinopsida > Pinales > Pinaceae > Pinus > Pinus albicaulis. Next base: position 69,809,792 of record CM076580.1, read on the forward strand.
ATGCCCTGGGGGCTTGTTTTAAACCATACTGAGCTTTCTTAAGCCTGCAAACATGAGTCTTCTACTCATGTGTCTCGAAGCCCTTTGGCTGTTCTATGTACACTTCCTCCTCTATCACCCCGTTCAGGAACAATGTCTTGACATCCATCTGGTGAATCTCCCATCGCATCTGCGCAGCCAGAGAGATGACAGATCTGATAGAAGTGTAGTGAGCTACAGGGGCGAAGGTTTCCTCGTAATCAATGCCTTCCTTCTGTGCATACCCCTTAGCTACAAATCTTGCCTTGAACTTCTCTATGCTGCCATCTGCAGCATATTTGATCTTGTAGATCCACCTGGATCCTACAATTGATCTGTCCTATGGTCTAGGGACTACTTCCTAGACATCATTTGTCATGATGGAGCTATACTCCTCCACCATGGCATCCACCCATACTTGATGCTGAGCTGCTTCCCGAAAGGTGGACGGTTCACCAACCTGAGCTACCAGTGCCTGATATCTGTCTGGTACTTCCTTATCCTCTTTCCTTCTCTAGGGGCTCCAACAAATTCTTCTGCATCCTGAAGAATTTGTTGAAGTTCTCTGCTTGGTCTCCCATCAGTGGTGGGCGGTCTCTCTTGCTCTTCTTGGGGGTACATTTTGCGTTGTTTCCCATAGTTATTTGGAAATTCATTTGTTCTTTTTGGTAGCTCGAAAAACATTCTCGAACCCCCGTCATGTGAGCAGATGCTGCACTGTCAATATACCAAACACTTGGAGGAGATGCGCTCGACACACAAGCAAGATCCTCCTCTAGTCTGGATGCCAACACTTTCATGTCGTGTTCCCTCTGCATTTCTGCGTGCTCTGGAGGACTACGTGAGTCCCTTTGACTGCGTGAACCTTTTCAGATGATGGATCTTTGGTCCATGGCAGATCCTCCCTTTTTGTCTTTAGCACTTTGCTCTGATACCATGTGAAATTTTCAAGACTGAAAATATTACTGCAATACTTGGTTTATTTTTCCTACTTATGAGATAAGTTATTTATAGATGCTTCAGTAAATTCTGACATAAACACATTTGCAGATCTTCACTTTAATCAAGAGCATAAGAACAAAAAGATAAATTACATGAGTAGCACAATAGAAACAACCATATGAACACAGTTATTTTTTGGACAATTGTCCCCGGAAAAACCCAATGTGGGAAAACCGGTGCAACAGATAAGGGTTTTGTATTTATCTTTAGAAATGGAAAGTACATTTACAAGAGTCCAATGAGTAGAGAAAAAATAGCATACACCTGGCTGAATTTTCTGGAACCTCCAGAGGAATTTCAGACCCTCGGGGTGACCTCCTTCACCCTCTGCGTCATCCATTGTGAGGGCTCTGTGCAGTCTCTCCCTGGACTGCGTAACTCTGTGTGGAGGAGGTCTTGCTGTCGATCAGCTCACCCTTCCCTTCATCCTCTAGACTTCTGCTTCTCCGATAACTGAATCATCCCTCCTCCTTCTGCTTTTGCAACCTTGCCTCTACAATCTCACCCACTGAAATCGAATTCTCTTGCTTCAGAATCGATTTCCTTCAGGTACTGAGAGTGTCCCCGGTTTGATTTCCAAATGGCCCTCAAGTCTCTTCTTATAGTCTTCTCGCTGATGAATCAACGGCCAAGATTATATCATTAATCAATGGCTCAAATTAAAAGATGACTTGATCTTCGTTTTCTAGAAGATCCACACTCTGCTTTATTAATACCCTTTAATTATTTAATTTCCCTAAGTTTAAACTTAGGGTTTGCATTAAAATAATTAATTATTTTAATAAAGTCATATCCGAGTGGAATTTCCACAAACGATTTCTGGGTTCTCTTGCTAACTGATGTCCAAGCCTCTCTACCAAAAATGAGACTTAGAACACTTCCCGATGCTATAGAAATCAACAGATATTTCCGGCGTCATCCATTTTTTCGGCATCGAGATTTCTGGCATCATCCATTTTTCCGCCTTCGAGATTTCCGGCATGCATTTTTCCGGCATCCAAATTTCCGACATCCGTATTTATGCCATCCATTTCTGGTATCCAAATTCACACGTGGGAGAGAGAGAAGCCTCTTCTAGGCTGTACGAATCAATCAGATTATGAGGAAAGTGTGTGATGAGATGATGAGCAAATGAGCATCAAGTCTCTCCAATTTATATCTATCAATGAGCGTGTGTGACACATCTGTTGGGCTTGTAAGCCTACATTACAATTCAGGCCGACCTTGACAAATAGCACATGTGTGGAAAATAAAATCAAAATATATGTTCTGCTCATCCAAACAAGATGATCTTTAGATCAATCTTGCACCTCTCCGAAAGAGGAATCCAACAAAAATATAATCATCATCATATGAGTAGTGCAAAATGGAGTTTAGATCTAGTTGCCCAAAATTAACACTCCCTCTCAACTAGGGAGAACTCCATCTGTCCCTCCTGCGCCATGTAGTGATCAATACCATCGTGTACTATCATCATGTGTTCCTGCGTCATCCCGCTGTAACATGCTTTGCCGGCTCAAGGGTAAACAAACGAGGGTGAATGACAAAGTCATCACACTCCGCTGACCTGAAGTCGGCCTAGAGGGTAAAACCTCAATAGACTAAAAAAGAGTCACATACTAACCCGAAGTCATTTTAGAGTTAAGAACCTCATTAGAATTGATCCCAAATCAAGGTGTTGGACACGTGCCATCCTAGACATAGAGATTACGACAATCTACGATGCGTCCATCGATATTGCTATTGGTCTCTATCCACATTTCACACCTCATTGGCCAAATGAAAGGTACTTCTCATGAGTCCGAAACTCCATGGGTAGGATGCATGCGGGGCATAGATAAAAGAGAAGGTGAACCAACTCAAACATCATAACGGTGGGGTAGAAGCACAACTCAAGTAGGACCCTCACAATAGGGTCTTTCCACGATTCCAAGCTTTTCATGGAATGTTAGGAACTTGACCTTCCCTAGGGGCTTCATGAGAACATCTGCAACCTGCTGATCAATTCCTATGTGATCGAGCCTTACAGCACCTCGCTGTACCATGTCCCCAACAAAGTGGCACTTAATATCAATATGCTTGGATCGATCGCGGAACACAGGATTCTCAGAAGATGAATCCCACTCTGGTTATCACAAAGGATAATGGTGGTATCTAGCACATGTCCAAACAACTCACTGAAGAGATTTCTTAACCAAACAGCTTCACAATAGGTCATACTCGCTGCAATGTATTTGGCCTCAGCAGTGCTCAAAGCCACCGACTTCTGCTTCTTGCTCATCCAAGATATCGAAGCAAAACCCAAGGTGAAGCAACATCCAGATGTGCTCTTGCGATCCACCACACTTCCAGCCCAATTGGCATCAGTATATCCATGGAGTCTCAAACTCTTGACAGTGTATCTCAGCCCATGGTTGATTGTGCCTCGAATATATCTCAATAGATTCTTGGCACCAATCCAGTGAATGTGATGAGGCTCAACCATATGTTGACTCAAAGTGTTCACTGCAAAACATATGTTCGGATGAGAGTTCACTAAGAATATTAGGGCTGCTACGAGTTGTCGATACTCGGTGGGATTTCCCATCTCGGGCCTAGTAGCACTTCTACACAACTTCTTAGAGTTGAGTTCCATCGGTGTTGACAGACTTATAGTCCACCATACCAAATCTCTCCAATAGCTTCACAACATATTTTCCTTGAGAAAGGAAAATCTCGCCTAGCCTTTGCCAGGCCTCCAAGCCTAGGAAATAGTGCATCAGTGCTAGGTCTTTCATCTCAAACTCGGAAGCTAGCTCCCTCTTACATTGATGAATGAGAGGGTCAGCACCTGTCAGGAATGTTGAAAAGTGTAACTAGGTCGGTCTTCATATTGACTAGGTAATTAGGTATTCTATGTAAAGAATAAGACAAAGATAATAAAATGTATTCTGTACTTGCTTCATGGGTTTCATGAGCAAGATTTCATTAAAGGTTAAATAGACTTCTTGATGTCTATCTAGGGTTTGTCTTCTCGATAGAAATGTATTAAGTGTCATATATGAAGGATCCAGAAATGCTCCAAGATCAAGTCTAGAAACTATGGAAGAGTGGCTCTCATTAGCCCTCACTCAAACGATGGAAGAAATGTTATGTTGATGTATCAAGTCGGCCTCCATACAGCATGATAAGTCGGCCTACTAGTAAGAGGTATGGTCGGCCTAAATTAAGTGAATGTTCTCCTATATTTATACCTCTGTCCCGCGGTTCATTCACACCGAGAGTTTCGGTCATCTCTGTAATTGAAGTGCGTGATAAAGAGTGGACTGTTCTAAGCATGAAAAGCGGATTACTCAATCATTAATTTGCGGATTTTTTGAAGTGAAACAATGCAGACTTTATAAGGTTATTACAGGGAACACAAGTGCGGATCATTCTGATTCAATACGGTTACATCTGTGATTGACATGAAGCTTTGAGAAGATATAAATGCGGGTCAAGGACATAGTATAATGCGGATACATCTGAGGTAAAGAAAGTGTGATGAAGTCTGGTCAAATGTGGATTACTCTGAACTCAAAGTGCAGACTTCAGACATGAAAATCGGTGCAGATATTCTGAGTGTAGTTTCGGATTTGAAGGTGCAGATTTAAGGATCAATAACGACATCACTGTTCAGGGAATAATAGTCTGGAACACATCGTATAAACAATGATCTGTTGAAGAAGCTCTGTGGACAAAGCTGTTTTCAAATGCGTGGATAAAGGCAAGAAGGAGTGGATCTGTTTCAAGTATTGTTGTGATGTAATAGAAACTATGGATGAGAGACAATGAAGTGTACACATATAGTTGTTATGGTCTAGTGATAACTTGACGACGAAAGCAGTCAAAAAGCATAAGTAAAAGAGGAAGGTAAATCTATGATTTACCTTCCTGTCTACAGCTTCAACATATGTCAAGTGAAGATGCTTTTACAGATGATAGAAGTTAATGCAGAGGAAGAGGATCAGTGTTGTGAGAAAAAGTGACAAGGTCTTGGAAGCATAACTAGGTCAAGGGTCTGAGTCTTGGTCATGGTACTTGACATTTGAAGATCTATAAGAAGAATTCTTTGCGGGTTTTCCTCTCCAAGAGGGAGAGGTTTTGCCCTGGCTCTAGGAGCCTAATCTTGTGTCTTGTGTATTTGATAATTGACTTGATGAAAGACTAAATAAGATAATGAAGAGAAGACATAAGTAACTCAAGTAAGTTCACAAGTAATTATCAAGTAGAGAATTTGAATTAATCATCAGCCCTCCAAATTCTCAACATGAAATCAGAGCTAAGGTGCTAAAGACAAAGGGCGATTAGACAAGAAGACACTCAAGGATCAAAATTCAGTTCTCTAGAAAGCATCAAATCAAAAGTCAAAGTCTTCATTGAAAAGTAAAATCAGTTTGCAAGGAAATCCTCAAGCCATCTCAGGAAGAGTTTCAAAGAATCCACACATGGAAGTAATATTTGACATCAAAGATTCTTGACATTGTCAGAAGACAAATCATTAAGCACCACCCAACACTATTGAAGACATCTTCATTCTGAAGTAATCCTTGATCAAGGATCCAAGATCACCTACTTTGAAATCAGTTTAATAGGGAGTTCCTGCCATCATCTTCAACAAGAAAGTTGATAGAAGAAGAAAAGCATCTACTCAAGTAAATGTCTTTATGACTTCATATGAATCTATCAAAATGTCTTCTTTGCAAAGAAAGCAACAAACTGGTTAGGGTTTCAAACTTTCCTACATAGAAGACAAGGGCAATGAAGTCATGCCAAATACATGAAGGGAGATATAAGAGCCCAAAGGATTTTTACAGAATCCATAAAAGAATCTCTCATCTCCGATGTATCAAATCTAGAACAATCAAAAGGAATATATGAGAAATTGGTGGAGCTATTCTCCGTGAGTACTGCAGGAGAAGTAATCTCTCTGTGATCAACTGCAGGAACTAGGAGAAGTAATGTTTGACACTGAGATAACTACAATGGTGCTGAATGCTCTTCCAGAAGAATGGGGAAACTTCACGTTAGGTTTATTCAGCCACACCATTCCACGATTTAGGGTCTCTATGTAAAATAGAGAAAACAAGACTGAAAGCCAAAGCTGATACAGGATCAAGTGAAGGGAATCAAGCCTTTGCAGCCATGTCCAGGAAGAAAGGAAGATTCAGTAAGTTTGGTCCTCAGAGTAGAAGAAGAAATATGGACAAAGCACGATGCTTTGGATGTGATGAACTTGGGCATTATAATAGAAATTGTCCTTAATCTGAAAAGGACAAGAGAAATAGGGAAGAAGCCCATGTCTCTGAAATGAGGGAAGAACCTGATGCACAGTAATCTAAGAAAGAAGAAGCGAGGGATCTCCACTATGATTGAGATCATCTTTTCTTTTAAGTGATTTCTGTTGGTTGTAAGATAGGAAGCAGTGTAGCATCCTGATCGAAGCATGGTAGGAGCTCCTGGTGAAACAACTCCGGGAAAACCTCTCTATTAACATTACTAATGGAAGGTAGTCATCAAGATCAAGGGTCATCATGGAAACAAAATTCTGATGACATACTGATGGAGCAAGTTAAGGGAATGAAGCTCTTCATTCTAGAAAACCTGCTACAAGATGACTCAAGGAAAAAGGTATGACGTATGTATATATTTATATGCTGACACTGGATACTGTGAAGTCATGTCATATGGTTGCAGGTAATGGACTTTTGTTTTTAGAAGTATGATCTATGGAAGAGAATCTCTTGATGCACTGACAAATGAAATCAACATAGTATATCCTCATGGAATATGAGGTGGTTGTATATGAACGAGGAACTGGAAAATTTGTAAGTTCTTGGGAATGAAGAATGTGCAGAAAGGAAGAGATCATGAAATGCAACCATGTCTAAAGGCAGTTATCATCCAGAAGCCAAGAAGATGTGACTAGGAGATCTCCTGGAGGATATGTAGACTTTGATAGAAGTCTAGTAAAGAAGAAGACCCTTGACAAAACATCTTATTAGGAGATGTGTCAATCTAAATAAAGGATGCCAATACCGACAGGAAGATGTCATGGTAAAAGGTCATCATTGAGGTAACTTTTGTTTTTAAAAGTTCATATGTACATGTTTATCTGGATGAATTTGTGCAGGGCTACTAATCATGAGAAATGATGTATGATCCTTGGAGATGATTCGAAGGAAAGCAACATGGCATAACGATGGACTAGATGAGAAAGACTGATGAATCACTTTCTAATAGTGGACATGACTCATGACTAAAAGTGATGGATGATCTGTGCCCTATGAAGCCAAAAGTTGAAGATTTCTCAATATCGAAATCCATGACATCGAGGGGAGGAATTCTTCATAGTAGCTGGATTGCTGCTACAAGACCCTGGTTGAGAGGGAGCCTAGTGGTAAGTTTCTTACTTGGAAGAAACTTGAAGTATGTCCTTCCCGTGTTGAGAGGGAGTGACATGTTATTCTCTATTACGTGTGTCATGCACTAGACCAGGGCTAACAGCCGTAAGTCTTAGTGAAGGCCATGTGAAGAGAATGGATAGACACATCATTCTGGTCTTCACTTGGAAGACAGAATGAAGGATTGGGTAATCATCTGGGATTCAATACTCTTTGAGAATGAGATAGGGCATTCAAGATAAGAGTAATTGTGGAATGATATTCTTTGAGCACTGGCTACTCAAGAGAAGAATAGTCCAAGAAGGTCATACTCTGGGAACACCTAGGTGGGGTATGTACCTTGGAGAGACAATGACTATGGTGTCTATTAGTCATGTGTCTCGCCAGCATTGTAGCCCATTGTCTCGTTGAGAGATGGGGCTGTTAGTCAAGGCCTTGCACTAAGATAATGCTGGTTGATATGTTGCTATACAAATGCGATTACCAATTCGATTCTTCTTGTGAGATTCTTCAATTTGAAAGTGACCATGTACCTGTATGAATAGCTCCTTAGTTAAGAGGGAGTGTTGAAAAGTGTAACTAGTTGGTCTTCATATTGACTATGTAATTATGTATTCTATGTAAAGAAGAAGACAAAGATAATAAAATGTATTCTGTACTTGCTTCATGGGTTTCATGAGCAAGATTTTATTAAAGGTTAAATAGACTTCTTCTTGATGTCTATGTAGGGTTTGTCTTCTTGATATAAATGTAACAAGTGTCATATATGAAGGATATAGAAATACTCCAAGACCAAGTCCAAAAACTATGGAAGAGTAGCTCTCATTAGCCCTCACTCAAACGCTGGAAGAAACGTTATGTTGATGTATCAAGTCGGCCTCCCTATAGCATGACAAGTCGGCCTACTAGTAAGAGGTATGGTTGGCCTAAATTAAGTGAACGTTCTCCTATATTTATACCTTTGTCCTGCGGCTCATTCACACCAAGAGTTTCGGTCATCTTTGTAATTGAAGTGCGTGATAAAGAGCGGACTGTTCTAAGCATGAAAAGCGGATTACTCAATCATTAATTTGTGGATTTTTTGAAGTGAAATAGTGCGGACTTTATAAGGTTATTACAGAGAACACAAGTGCGGATCATTCTGATTCAATACGGTTACATCTGTGATTGACATGAAGCTTCGATAAGATATAAATGCAGGCCAAGAACATAGTATAATGCGGATACATCTGAGGTAAAGAAAGTGTGATGAAGTCTGGTCAAATGCGGATTACTCTGAACTCAAAGTGCAGACTTCAGACAGGAAAATTAGTGCGGATATTCTGAGTATAGTTGCGGATTCCAAGGTGCGGATTTAAGGATCAATAACGACGTCACTGTTCAGGGAATAATAGTCTGGAACACATCGTATAAACAATGATCTATTGAAGAAGCTCCGTGAACAAAGCTGTTTTCAAATGCGTGGATAAAGGTAGGAAGGAGTGGATCTATTTCAAGTATTGTTGTGATGTAATAGAAACTATGGACGAAAGACAATGAAGTATACACATACAATTGTTATGGTCTAGTGATAACTTGAAGAAGAAAGCAATCAGAAAGTATAAGTAAAAGAGGAAGGTAAATCTATGATTTACCTTCCTTTCTACAACTTCAGCATATGTCAAGCAAAGATGTTTTTACAGATCAGAGAAGTTAATGTAGAGGAAGAGGATCAGTGTTGTGAGAATAAGTGACAAGGTCTTGGAAGCATATCTAGGTCAAGGGTCTGAGTCTTGGTCATGGTACTTGACATTTGAAGATCTATAAGAAGAATTCTTTGCGGGTTTTCCTCTCCAAGAGGAAGAGGTTTTGCCCTGGCTCTAGCAGCCTAATCTTGTGTCTTGTGTATTTTGATAATTGACTTGATGAAATACTAAATAAGATAACGAAGAGAAGACATAAGTAACTCAAGTAAGTTCACAAGTAATTATCAAGTAGAGAATTTGAATTAATCATCAGCCCTCCAAATTCTCAACAAGGAAGAGATCGTCCACATAGAGAACTAGAATGAGAGCCTTTCTTTATCAACCTTAAAATAAGTTTTGGATCAACATCACTTCGAGTGAAGCCCAACTTCATCAAGTAGCTATTGATCCTCTCATACCAAGCCTTGGGGACTTGCTTGAACCCATAGAGGGCTTTCTTCAACCTGCATACATAGGAGTCTCTATCTTGGACTTCGAACCCCAGAGGATGCTGCACATAAACCTCTTCCTTTATTGAACCATGCAAAAAGGCAGTCTTCACATTCATCTGATGGAGAATCCATCCTTGCGTTGTAGCAAGGGCAATGATAGATCAGATGGTGATATAGCGAGCGACAGGTTCAAATATATCATCATAATCTATGCCTTCTTTTTGAGAGAAGCCTTGGGCAACAAATCTTGCCTTGTACTTTTCAACACTACTATCAGCTCCATGCTTGATCTTGAAGAGCCATTTCGAGGTGACAACAAATTTGTCCTTTGGTCTCGGGACCACTTCCCAGACATCATTCTTCATAATGGACTCATATTCTTCGTGCATAGCATTCTTCCAAACTTGATGCTTTACAACTTCTTCAAATGATCCAGGCTCAGATTGTACAATTGTATTCATGGCTGCCAGGTACCCTTGGTACCTATTCGGCTTCTTGCTTTGACAAAATGTTCCTCTCGGGGCAACATGTCTCTCGGCATCTTCGAGAGTGTCCTTGAGCCATGAGGGTCTTTTGTTATTTGAAGGAGGTGGATCAGTAGGATCCATTGGTCCTTCAACATCAGGCATAGGTTCATCCTTCGGTTCTTCCTGCCTTCCAGCTTCTTCTTCTTTATCTTCCTTTGAACTAGGAAGATTTCTTACTTTCTTGAGGGCAACATCTTCATCGAAGGTGACATCGTGGCATATCTCCACTTCTCTTTGACCAGGCACATAGATTCTATATGCCTTCGAGGTTTCACTGTAGCCTACAAGCATTCCCTTCTTCCCAGAAGCATCCAGTTTGCTTCTCTTTTCTTTTGGCACATGAAAATAAACAGGACTTCCAAAATCTCTAAGGTGGGAGACATCAAGCTTCTTACCAGAGAAGACTTCCTCGGGAGTTTTGGAGTCCAAAGCAGAATGTAGGCATCTATTTTGAAGATACACAATAGTGTTCACAGCGTCTCCCCATAGAAACTTCGGAAGACCTTGGTCATAAAGCATGGAAGCTTCCACAATGGTTCTATTCTTTCTTTCAGCAACACAATTTGCTTAGGAGTATACGCAATTGTGGTCTCCCTCTTAATGCCAGCTTCCCTGCAAAAATCATTGAATTCATTTGACTCATATTCGGTCCCATTATCGGTCCTCAAGATCTTGATCTTGTTCCTTGTTTGAATTTCCACCAAGGCCTTGAAGGTACGAAACCACTTGAATGCTTCATCCTTCTTTTTCAAGAAGTATATCTAAGTCTTGTGGGAGAAGTCGTCTATAAAAGTCATGTAATAGGAACATCCTCCCAAGGATGTTACAGGCAACATACCAGATAGATTAGAATGTATCAATTGAAAAATATCACATGTCTTTGTGACACTTGAGAGGAATGGTCTTCTTGTATGCTTCCCTTCGGCACAACCCTGACATATACCTTCATGATCATCTTTAAACTTGAGCATCCTTGTCACCACCTTCCTTGCTTTGAGAAGGGCTTTGTAATGAAGGTGTGCAAACCTTCGGTGCCATAGCTCAGTTTGAAGAGTTGAGTCACATGACATGGCTCCTAATAGGCTTCCTCCAACCTGATAGAGTGTATCAACTCTTGAACCAATAGTAAGAGCTTCTTTGAGGTTCTTCTTCCAGATGCGTACCTTTCCATCAATGAATGTCACCTTGAATCCTTTGTCTTCCATCGCCGAAATGGACACAAGATTCTTTTTCAAGATGGGTACGTACAACACATCTTGTAAGCGGAGGACTTGACCTTGAGATAGATGAAAGGTCACAGTCCCTGTCCCTTTCACGGGATAGGTGACATTGTCTCCAAGGATAATCTCCAAATTAGTATCCTTCTCAATCAAATCAGAAAGGGCTTCTTTATATCCAGTGAGGTGCCTTGAAGAACCACTATCAATCAACCAGACATCCAGGGTGTCGGGAGGAGATGCAACAAAGAGGGCAAATATAAGAATATATTCATTTTTCTTGTTATTAACAACATTGGATTCATCATACTTGGACTTCCTTAACCTCCTGAAAGGTTGGCCATTTCCACTTTGATCAGAGGGAGCCTTCCTCTTCTTTGCATGAGCGTTAAAGGCAGTAGGGTCACCTCCATTTCCATTTGAGGAATGGCCTCTCTCCATCATTCTTGTCTCCCCTTGAGTGCATCTCGTCAACAATTCATCAAAATCAGGAATCACATTATTATTAAGAATAGTAGTATTGAATACACACCAATCACGGGGGAGTCCTCCAAGAGAAATGAGAACAAGCTCTCGATCAACTACTTCTTCTCCAATAGCTAAGAGATCATTCCTAATTTCTATGAGCCTCATAAAATAGGATTGAATGGATTCTTCTTATCCCTTCTTGATATTCTTCAACTTGTTCTTGAAGAAGAGAACTTGATTAACATTTCTAGCCCTGAACACGCTAACCAACTTATCATACATCTCTTTAGATGTGCCCAGCTCGGAGATATAAGCAACCAAGTGCTTATGTATAGAATCCTTGATAATCATCTTCGCCTTGACTTCCCCTTTTCTATGTTGAGGCCATTGGTCCTTGATAGGACAACTTCTTCGGTGATTTATTTTCACACTAGCTTGGGCTTTGTCTTCACCTTAGCTTTGATTCCATGTTAAATTTAGAGAACCATGGTATGTTCTATGCTTAAAGCAGTTTACTTCAATCTTTCTTATAGGTCCAATTCAGATTAGCAATCACATAATCATTGAAAGTAAATGCTGATAGAACATAATAATAAATTGACAGAAGACAAGCCGATATAATAAATCAGAATTTACAATTCTTCTTGTCCAACAAAGATAGAGAGAAATGTTTGTTACAACTGTCAACAAGATGCCCTAGCGAGCAAAGACTTTGGCTGGTCAAACCAACTCTTCCAACCTCCCGGAGGTTCAATCAAACACATACAAGATCAACCTTCCTTCAGTGTCACTCAGACCTCATGAGACAACTCCCAAAATAGTCAACGCAAGCTAACAAAAGGATTTCCGACATCCAGATTGGCATCCATTTACGACATCATCCATATTTTCGGCATCCAAATATCTGGCATCATCCATATTTCTGGCATCATCCATATTTCTGGCATCGAGATTTCCAGCATCCATTTCCGACATCCATTTTTTCGGCATCCAGATTTTCGACATCCATATTTCTGGCATCCAGATTTCCGGCATCGAGAATTCCGAGTCCATATTTCTGGCATCGAGATTTCCGGCATCCATTTCCGACATCCAAATTCACACATGGGAGAGAGAGAAGCCTCTTCTAGGCTGTACGAATCAATCAAATCATGAGGAATGTGTGTGATGAGAAAATGAGCGTAAAGTCTCTCCAATATATATCCATCAATGAGGGTGTGTGACAGATCTGTTGGGCTTGTGAGCCTACATAACAATTCAAGCTGACCTTGACAAATTGCACATGTGTGGAAAATAAAATCAAAATATATGTTCTGCTCATCCAAACAAGATGATCTTTAGATCAATCTTGCACCTCTCTGAAAGAGGAATCCAACCAAAATATAATCATCATCATATGAGCAGTGCAAAATGGAGTTTGAACCTAGTTGCCCAAAATTAACAATAATAAGGAAGGATTAGGGTTTCCCCATTTGTTTGATGCTTTATATGGCTTTCCTTTCTTGTCAGATCTTGAATGGAATCGTGTTTTGATGCGTCAATCTCATTTTGAAACGATACTACATACTAGGAGTGGTTCATTGATGTGATAATGGTTCAATGAGCCCTTGTTATTGGTGGTGGGTTCATCCCTCGCTCTATGTAGTTAGTATGGAGATTGTTTTCTTAGGTTGTGGAAATAACTAACTCGGGCTTGCTTCGCTCTCCTTAATTCCTTTCTTGGATTTTCGATGCACCTCTATAGTACATAGAGCTATCCCTTGCTTTCCCTTGCTCAATGCCCTAAGATGCTTTGCTGCATCCATTTGCTACTTTCCCCAAGATCCCTTATTCCTCTTTCCTTTTGGGTCCATATCCTACTATTCTTCCTACTGTAGTATCCAAGATCCTACAAGCATAGATGTTATGATTGGTGCTACTTGTTGAAGAATGTAACTAGGTTATGATTGGTGCTACTTGTTGAAGAAGACAAGGAATTGCAGGATCAAAGGTTTTGGGTCATGTCTCTCTCACACGTGTGATTTTCTGGGCCACTGCTACAAGGTCAAAGTGCTGCTACAAGGTCGAAGTGCTGCTTCAAGATCGAAGTATTACTTCAAGGTAGAAGCTGTTGCATCAAGGTCGAAGTTGCTAGGTCGAAGGTACTGTTGCATCGAAGTGTTGTTGCTGCTGTTGCTATTTTAGGTCGAAGATATTACTGGAAGGTGATCATCTGCAGAAGGGCTAACCTGGTGATTGGAAGAAGTCCGTGTCTAGGTAAAGAAGTCTTGGATTGTCTCGTGAAACTATTAAAGGAAGAGTTGTTGACTGGGTTTTCCCCTAGAGTGGGGTTTTTCCCTGGTTGTCTGCCTATTTTTGGTGTCCCTGATCTTTATATGGTTTTGATAATTGCTTGTTGAACTAAAAGATGAACATAAAAGATAATAAGCAAATAAGAATTACACAAGTAACTATCAAGTATAAGAAAATCTTTTTGCCTTTCTGATTTTCTAACATGGTATCAGAGCTAAGGTCAAGAAGTAAAAATGCAGTGTGAGGATCTATTGAAAGGAGTTCAAGAAACCTCAAAAAGTTGAGCAAGGGATCATATAAGGAGATCTTATAAGGAAAGTACCTTACCACCCTCAAGGACAATGTCTAACACAATAAAGGGAGAAAACAAATTAGAAGGAGCATCAAATTACAGGTCATGGAACAAAAGAATTGATCTCATTCTTGAAAAGAACAAGGTCCTGAATTTAGTCAGAGGAAAAGTGAAGAAACCTACCGAAGGATCTAGTGATGCAGATAAAGTGAAGTTTAGAGAGTCAAAAATATTGGCTATGACACTAATGGTAGAAGGTATAAATGACAATCTTGTCCCATACATTTCCATCATAGATTCCCTCAAGAAATGTATGAAGCCTTATCGAAATTGTTCACTATCAAGAACATTGGTCAAGTAGCAAGTCTTAAGAATGAACTAGGGAACACAAAAATGACAAAGGATGACACTGTGGCTTTCTTCTTTGTAAGGATAGCTAGAATTAGAGATGACCTTCAAGCCACATATGAGATTGTACCGGAAAAAGAGCTAGTGATTGCTGCATTATTGGGATTGCCACCCACATGGAGTGCTTTTGCTTCATGGATCAATAGTTGGAGATAAACTCCTTCATTTGAGGAATTATGGAATGCTTGTAGCCAAGAAGAGATAAGAATTTCATTAGTAACCAACAATGAAGAAGAGAAAGTTTCAAATGCCTACTTCGCTCATCACAAGAAAGGAAATTTCAAGAATTAGAGATGACCTTCAGGCCACATATGAGATTGTACCGGAAAAAGAGCTAGTGATTGCTGCATTATTGGGATTGCCACCCACATGGAGTGCTTTTGCTTCATGGATCAATAGTTGGAGATAAACTCCTTCATTTGAGGAATTATGGAATGCTTGTAGCCAAGAAGAGATAAGAATTTCATTAGTAACCAACAATGAAGAAGAGAAAGTTTCAAATGCCTACTTCGCTCATCACAAGAAAGGAAATTTCAAGAAGTGTAAAGGGCCAAGAAGGAAAGTAGACATGTCCAAAATAGGACGCTACCAATGTCATAAAACGGGTCACTATAAAGGTGACTATCCTGACAATCCGAAGAATAAGAAGAGGAACAAGGATCAAGCTAATGTTGCTGAAGAATGATCTTTAAAGAAGAATAAAACCGAAGAATCAGAAATAAGGGATTTACACTACTAAGTCCTTTGCTCTACTTTTTAGTTGCTTTTATTTGTAATTTTGTTTTCTAGTATTTGTAGGTTTAACATGATTTGAAAAAACATTTTTGAATTGTTTTTATAAGGCTATAGGTATCCCTCAACTTTAGATTGAGAGGGAGCCCTCACTGTTTTCCAAAGATAGGTATCTTACTCCTTGTATTACCTTTTCATATTTGGTTTCCCTTACTTATCTAAGTTTGTTTGTATTAAATACTAGTAACATTTCTATTCATATTTTCCTTGTTTAGGAAAGGTTTGCTAAATACTCAAGGATTATGGAAGAAGGCCTCACAAGACAAAGAATTGGAATTATAAGGTTTGTTAAGAAACAAAGGTATGCCTTAAAGCTTTTTTCTCTTCATGATAAAGGTATATATATATATATATATTTTTTTTTTTTGGTAATCTATTCTACATTACTAACATTATTTTGTCTAGCTCTCTTGAATATAAAGATTCTTGATCGGGTGATTCATCATTAGATAAATCTATCCTCACATGTTTGATCATTCTTGTAGAACCCTCAAAGGTTCTCTGTAAAAACCTAACTTAAGGGTATGTCGATTATAATGTGTGAAACCCTAGCCTACTTAGGGTTATTGGTGAAGTCTAAGAAAATGCTATTTTTTAATGTTTGATGGCAATGCCATGTTTGGGGTTTTGGTATGGTTATGGAAACCCTAATTTGTTAGGGTTGGATGGTGATGTCTAAAATCCCAAATCTGTGAAGTTTTGGTATGGTTATGGAAACCCTAATTTGTTAGGGTTGGATGGTGATGTCTAAAATCCCAAACCTGTGAAGTTTTGGTAAATTTGGTTTTTGCTATGTTATGTATTGAAACCCTAGATCTTTAGGGTTTGGTAGGGTTTAGGAAAGGCTCGCTGAATACCCAAGGATTATGCAAGAAGGCCTCACAAGACAAAGTATTGGAATTACAAGGTTTGTTAAGAAATAAAGGTATGCCTTAAATCTTTGTTCTCTTCATGATAAAGGTCTATTCTTTTTTTTTTGGTAATCTATTCTACATTACTAACATTTTTGTATCTAGCTCTCTTGAATCATAAAGATTATTGATCGGGTGATTCATCATTAGATAAATCTACCCTCCTCATATCGTTGATCTTTCTTGTAAAACCCTAACTTAAGGGTATGTCGATGATAATGTGTGAAACCCTAGCCTACTTAGGGTTATTGGTGAAGTCTAAGAAAATGCTATTTTTGATGTTTGATGGTAATGCCATGTTCGGGGTTTTGGTATGGTTATGGAAACCCTAATCTATTTGGGTTGGATGGTGATGTATGAAATCCCAAACCTGTGAAGTTTTGGTAAATTTGGTTTTTTCTATGTTATGTATTGAAATCCTAGATCTTTAGGGTTTGGTAGCGTTTATAAGAAAGTTCCTTATTTTAGATGATGTCCTAGGAATGAAACCCTAGGTATATGTTTGCCCGTCTGATCAAGTTTGTTATTTGGCTAACTTTAATATATTGATATTTGTGTCATCAAGTTTACCTAATATATGTTATGATATGCTTATGCATGTTGATGGAATCCTAGATATGTATGTTTTGACCTAATTATTGATGGTTATAAGTCGTGGGGTTTGTAACTAATCCCTAGTCGAAGTTTGATATTCTAGGATGATATCGTTTTGATGATGAAATCTAGGGTTTACAACAAACCCTAGTAAACGCTGGTCATGTTTTTGAAATTGAGCTATGATTGGTTTTGATTGTTAAAGCTTAATGGCTCATGCATGAAATCTAGCGTTTGCATTAAACCCTAGTAGAAATCTAACATATGAATTCTAAAAGTTCTTAGATGCATTGTTGAATTGTATTTGCTTCTAGTGTCTGCAATATGTTATAGAAGAGTTTGTAATATCTCTGAAGTAAATATTGAGGCTATGATACTTTTATCTTGATTGAGTTAAAAGGTTATGACACAACCCTAGCAAGAAAATTGAAGTATAAAGTTATGTGTCTCTTGCTGATTATGAACCTAACTAAGGTTAGGTATCTAGTGTCTAAAGTCTAATGCTTCCATCATTGTATGATTTTGATAAGGTTAACTTCATGCTTCTATGAATTTGGTTGTACTTAAGTTGTGCAGGTCCATAATCTTCAATGATGGTGAAGATGTTCTTAAAGTTGATTTGATAGATAAAGCATGATGAAGAAAGGGTAAAAGCCATGATTCTCCGATGTTATTGAAGTTGATCTCCCTAAGTTAAGAGGGAGCTTGGATAGAATAAATCTCCCTTAGTTGAAAGGGAGGGCATATGATAGATATGATGGATACCTTGAAAAAAGAAATTGGAGAATGTATTTTTGAGGAGCTGCTGAAAGAAGGAAAGGAAGATCTGGTTGTAGAATATGTTGCTAAATGTGTAGTAGGAAAGGAAGCTATATGGTTGAGGAATCTTCTGTCAAGATTTGTTTGGAAGTCTTTAAGTCCTATTGTGAAAAGTTGTGAAGCAACATCAAGATATCTGAAACATCCCAGAGGTTTGTGTTTGCTTATGTACATTTGAAAGTTTGTTACTGATTGGGGTTTTCTATGTACAGGTAAATCTCTCGGAGGTTTGATAACATGTTTTACATGCTTGTTATTATTGATCAGTTTGATCGGGAGAGATTTATTGTTACTGATCAATTTAATTGGGAGAAATTTGTTATTATTGATCTATTTGATCGAAGAGGTTTTGCTACCGATTGGAATAATTGGGAGTGTTAAGGATTTGTGTGTGGTACACATTACCTGGGTGGACATCTATGTGTTGATGTCTAGATCCCGAAGTAGGGAGGGTGGCGTTGGTCATAGATATCTGACCTCAGATACGCACCTGGATCCCTTGGTTGATGGTTAGTAAGTAAGCTTGATGGTACTTAGAGAGGCCGAAAGCTTTAGTCCATCTTAGTCCCACCCGAATAGATTGCCCTGGTCAGGAATCTAGTCTGTGGCACCGTGAGTGCCTAAACTGTTGGAGGACCTTGGATATATTGCCCTGGTCAAGAATCTAGTCCATGGCATTGCGGTGCCTAAAATCTTCATGGTTCATATGTTTTGAGATCTTCCTTGTACTTGTATATGTCATTATGAACACCTCCCTAGTTAAGAGCGAGTGTTGAAGAACGTAACTAGGTTCGGTCTTCATGATTGTATTTCGGTCATAATGAAATGTACTTATGAAAAAGAATGAAAAGAAAATTTTATTATTATTATGACTTATTAAAGCATGGTTTTCATGCTTGGGTCATGATGTTTTAGGTCAAAGTCCCCATTGAGGACTTCTAGGATTTATACCAAGTCATTAGAGTCATTGTACATTTAATAAGACCCTTTTTGGGCTTTTAAATCATGTAAAAACAATTATTTTTGAGTCAAAATTGAATTTTGTCACCTCCACACCAGGTCAACCCTTACAAATTCAAGTCGGCCTACAAGAAGGGAATTCAAACTCCAGAAAAGGGTATATATAAGAGCAGTTCGATTGATTTGAGAGATATTCACACACAAAAGTTCGATCTCCAAGAAGAAGCAGTGAAAACGTGCGAAGTTGCAGAAGAAGACAAGGAATTGCAGGATCAAAGGTTTTGGGTCATCTCTCTCTCACACGTATGATTTTCTGGCCTATGGCTGCAAGGTCGAAGTGCTGCTTCTAGGTTGAAGCGCTGCTTCGAGGTCAAAGTACTGCTTCAAGGTCGAAGTTGCTACATCAAGGTCGAATTTGCTAGGTCAAAGATATTTTTGCATCGAAGTGCTGCTGCTATTCTAGGTTGAAGATAATGCTGGAAGCTGATCATCTGTAGAAGGAAAGGGTTGACTTGGTGATTGGACAAAGTTTGTGTCTAGGTCAAGAAGTCTTGGATTGTCTCGTGAAACTATTGAAGGAAGAGTTGTTGACGGGGTTTTCCCTTAGAGTGGGGTTTTTCCTTGGTTGTCCGCCTACTTCTTGTATCCCTAATCTTTATATGGTTTTGATGATTGCTTGATGAACTAAAAGAACACAGATAATAAGAAAATAAGAATTACACAAGTAACTATCAAGTACAAGAAAATCTTTCTACCTTTCTGATTTTCTAACACTACCATGGTTCTGAGTAAGATGCTACTTTTTCATGGGGACTTACAACACATCTTTCCCGAAATAGCTAGAGTTACCACAAGAAATAGGGAAACAAGATAAGTAATTAGGTGATTTATTTGTTTCAGTGTAGTTCATATTGAAGTATGTAACTAGGTTCAGTGTTTATAATGACATATTTAATCATGATTTTATGTATTTAATGAAAAGAGAAAAATAAATTTATCATTGTTATTCTTGAGCCATGGGTTTCATGCTCATGGGAAATTTATTTTTAGGTCAATCACCCATTGAGTGCTTCTAGGTTTGTCCTAAAGTCAATTGAGTCATTTTCATGTATTGAAGAGCCATTTGGACATGTTAAATATTGTAAAGAAAATTTATTTGCGTAAAAATAGAGTCAAAGACCCTCCAAGACCTCGTCATGGCACAAAGATCAAGTTGGCCCATAGGAAGGGACAAGTTGACCTAAAGAGAGCAATTTGTACCCCTCACAAGCCTATAAATAAGAAGGAACTTGACCTCATTTGGACACTCACTCAAGCAAGTTCGATCTCCTCAAGATAGAAGCTAGAGAAGGACGAAGAAAGAGAAAAAGAACTAGATCGAAGTTTTGGGCCTATCTCTCTTTCGCTCTCTCGTGTTAGGTTTTTGCATGTGTGGAGCAGAAGAATTCACTGGGCAGAAGAATTTGCTGGGCAGAAGAATTTGCTGGACAAAAGAATTTGCTGGGCAGGTCGAAGTTGCAGAAGAATGTGTTGGGTAGGTTGAAGTTGCAGAAGAATGTGTTGGGCAAGTCGAAATTGCAGAAGTTGTTGGAATCAAGGTTTGACTTGGTCTTGGAGGGACTTGGTCAAGGGTCATAGGTCTTGGAATTCGTCAATTGAAGTTCTATAAGAAGAGAAGAATTATTGTGGGTTTTCTTCCCAGTTGGAGAGGTTTTGGCCCTGGTTGATTGCCTATATCTTGTGTCCTATTGTCTCATTAATTTTATTGTTTGGTAGTTGTTTGATGATAAATAACGCTAATAATAATCAAGTGCAAGAAGAAGCTATTCAAGTTAAGTAAAAATACATCACAAGCAGTTATCAAAATAAGAGAAATCACCTAATCTAGTTGCCCCTAGATTTCTCAACATGGTATCAGAGCTATAAGGTGTCAAGACAAGGAAAGTCAACTTAAAGAAGGACACTTAAGGGCTGAAGCACTGGAAAAGCATCTAAGAAGCATTAAGAAGAGTCCGATCAAGAAAGAAAAAGAAGCCTTATACCCAAAGAAGGAAGAAGAGCGAAGCATTTTCTAATCTGTTATGGGCTAAATCTCCTCCACATGTGCGAAGGTTAGGGCATCATCCTGCAGTAGTAGAAGCCGAAAATCGCAGTCTCTCAAAGGAGACAAAGTTTGGGTTAAATAAGGACTATTTAGCAAGCCAATTTGTCAAGAGGAGTCAAGGTCAAGTGAAGTCAAAAGGAGGCAAGTCCATCCATATTCTAACCACACGTGTGACCTACGGTTTTTGCACAAGAAGCCGAAATTTCAGTCTTGCAACAACAACCTGAAAATATGAAGAAGGGCCGAAATCTGAAGTTGTAAGAAGACCTCAAAACCCTAGCTCGTCCATAGAAGAACTACACATTGACGCATCTAAAAGTCTCTACATTCTAGAGAAGCAGGAAGAAGCGTAATCATCATCATCAAGGAATCAAGTTGATCTCCCTCTCGTTGAATGATCACTTTTGAAGGAAGACATCTTCATCAATAAGACATCTTCTATGATCATCAAAAATCCAAGAAGGCATAAAGTCGAAGATATTAGCATCAAGGAGCATCTTCACTTGACAAGCAAGTATCTTTATATCTATATTTGAATCTATGAAAATGACTTCATTTTGCAAGGAGAGGAACAAATTGGTTGGGTTGTCAAACTTTCTTGCATGGAAGAAGAGGATAGATTTGATCCTCATAGAAAATGAAGTCGTTGAGCATGTTAAGGGTTCTATCACTAAACCTCCAAAGGAAGAAGCTCAAGACATAAGGGCTCAAAGAATCCTTATATAGCAAAATAGGAAAGAGTGAAAAGACATCTATGACCAGCTGGTGGAATTATTCTCCGTAAGTTCTGCAGGAGAAGTGATATCATTGAGAACCAAGCTCTACAAGATGATGACATCAAAGGAAGAAGGAATGATACTATATGAGGGTGTCTGAAATAAGGGACCAACTACAAGAGTTTAGAGATAATGTTTGACAAGGAAACAACTGCTATAATACAAAATTCACTACCAGAGGAATGGGGTAACTTTACATCAAGCATTTATGGGAAAAAAGAAGCTACTCCATTCAATGAGCTGTGGTCACTATGCAAAATTGAAGAAACCAGGTTGAAAGCAAACTCAAGCATATGCTACCATGGCGAAGAGGAAAGGAAAGTTTGAGAAATTGGTCCTCAGAAAAGGAAGAAGAATACGGCGAAGGCTCATTGCTATGGATATGGCCACTATAAGAGAGATTGTCAGAAGCTCAAGAAGGACAACAACAAAAGAGGAAGTGAAAAAACCCATATCATTGAAGAAGTAAAAGCTGAAAATACTAAATCCAAGAAGGAAGAAGTAAAAGATCTCTACTATGATTGAGATAAGTCTTCTGCACCCAGTTCTTTTCAGTTTCTGTAAAATATGGATATCATGGTAGGAAGGATTAGAAACATGATAGGATGCATCATTTTAGGGGATGGCATCATAATAGCATATGATTGAAAGCAAGAGCTCATCGGAAGCTTGAAAGATCGCTGAAGTCTATGGCAGTCACTATTAGAAGGAAATAGCTCTTGATAACTTCATTAAAAGCATAAGTAGTACTTATGGGTAAGTCATCTAGTATGGAATTCATCATATATCATTGGGAAGGAGAATATGCAAGATGAGGATATATTAAGATCCTCAGCTAGAATCTTCATTTGAAGGTTCGTCTCTTGGGAAGAAGCAAATTTCTCACAGAGAATTCCACTTTGGATGGGATCCATTGTTTGAAAGAATGATGGTATGATGAAAAAAGAATGCAACATGTCAAAGATGATTGAAGCACTCTCAATAAAGGATAGGAAGATGCTGAAGGAAGTCTAGATGACCAAAGGAGAAAAGATGTATGTATGCATATGTTTAATACTTCGAGTCATGTCATATAGTTGCAGATAACATGGATAGATGCTCCATATCATGAGCATGATCAAGAGAAAGGAATCTCCTCCTTTGGAAGGATGCATAAAGGCATGGTTTACATATTGACTAGATGAAATCAACATAATAAGTCCTCATATGGAATATGAGGTGGTTGATAAAAATCAAGGAACTACGATTAGAAGTTCTTGGGAAGCAATGTGTGAATAAAGAAAATAAGAGATCATGAAAGATGCAACTATGGAGAGGGCCATCAACATCCAATGAATATAAGATTTGACTATGATATCTCCATGGGAAAGATATGAAGACCTTGATGAAGTCTGGAAAAGAAGGAGACCCTTGACATTGTATATCTTGGAGATGTGTCAAATATATGTGTGGGATGTGAATATTGCAAGTAAACAAATGTCATGTTGAAGGGCCATCACAAAAGGTAATGTTGATTTGATATCTATTTTTGGTTTTTGAATAACATCTGGGTGGGTTAATGTAGGGCTTCCAGAAAAACAGTTGTGGATGTCATCTGCAACTCGCACTCATGTGGTGGGATGGAAGATTCTAAAGGAAGCATGATGTAGAAGAGGTAGCTGTATGAAGGAAAGCTAGATGTGGACTAGAAAATTACTTTCAGATAAAGGGAAGGATGACATGACTAACTTGAGGAAAGTGATGGATGGTTGATGCCCTACAAAGACGAAGGCTCCATAATATTAAAGATAAAATTCATGACATCGAATGGAGGAATGCTACAAGCAGCTGAATGTCCCACGATTTGCACCAATAAATAATAAATTGTTGTTGGAAACAGGTCCCTAGTTAAGAGGGAGCTTGGAAGCAAGTTTCTAACTTGGTAGAAACTTGGAAACATGTCCTTGGCGAAGAGGGAGCTTGGAAGCAAGTCCCTGGGCGCATGGAAAAGTCTCTGGATAAGAGGGAGCTTGAGAACATTTATAGGAATGGGTATATACTCCCCAGTTGAGAGGGAGAGATAGACACATCATTTGTGTCTTCACTTGGGAAGAAAGAATGGAGGATTGGGTAAGCATCTAGCATCTGATACTCTTTGAGGATGTGGTACGACATCCAAGATAAGAGGAGTCATGAAGGACCGATATTCTTTGAGGACTGGGAATCCAAGATAAGAATAGTCCTAGAAGGACATATCCTGTGAACACCAACACCTGGGTGGGGTATGCTCCTTGGGAGACAATGATGAAGGTGTCTAAAAGTCATTGGTCTCGCCAACATTGTGCTTTGAGCTTGTGGAGAGATAGGGCTGTTACTACAAAACCTTGCTATGTGACAATGCTGGATGCTAAGTTGCAGGAAACGTGGGTCTAGGGCCCGTTTCCCTAAAAAAACGAAACATAAACACTTTTCCGGCCGTACTGGTACGTTTCCCGTACAGGAAACATTTCCAGTGCGCCTGGAAATGCGTTTCCCGGCCGTATAGCCACGTTTCCTGCCCTAAACAACGTTTTTTTTGTTGTTCAATTTTTGTGTCTTTTAATATTATTTTAATTGTTTTTTTGTCTCTTCGATGCTTCTAGATGGATTTCTAAACTTATAAAATGACGATTTCTTATAACATTTTTTAAATGTCCTAAATTCTAATATAAATTTAAATTAATATATATATATATATATATATATATATATATATATACCGCGTTTCCCCATTTCCAAAATTTGGGGAGGTCGCGTTTCGTATCGCTTCCTGTTTCGGAAACTCATTTCCATTTCCCCGTTTCGTGCAACTTAGGCTGGATGATATGATGCTATACAAAAGGGTTGCCAATCTGAATTTTCTTATGAGAATTCTTCAGATTGAGAATGTTCAAGTACCTTGTATGGATTATGAATATCTCCCTAGTTAAGAGGGAGTGTTGAAATATGTAACTAGGTTCGGTCTTCATAATGACATATGTAATCATGATTTTATGGATTTAATGAAAAGAGAAAAATAAATTTATTATTGTTATTCTAGAGGCATGGGTTTCATGCTTAAGGGAAATTTATTTTTAGGTAAAACACCCATTGAATGCTTCTAGGTTTGCCATAAAGTCAATTGAGTCATTGTCATGTATTGAAGACCCATTTGGGCATGTTACATATTGTAAAGGAAATTTATTTGAGTAAAAATAGAGCCAAAAGACCCTCCAATACCTCGTCATGGCACAAAAATCAAGTCAGCCTACATGAAGGGACAAGTCGGCCTAAAGAGAGCAATTCGTATCCCTCACAAGCCTATAAATAAGAAGGAACTCGACCTCATTTGGACACTCACTCAAGCAAGTTTGATCTCCTCAAGATAGAAGTTGGAGAAAGACGAAGAAGGAGAAGAAGGTCTAGATCGAAGTTTTTGGGCCTCTCTCTCACTCTCTCTCTTGTGTTAGGCTTTTCGCATGTGTTGGGTAAAAGAATTTGTTGGGCAGACGAATTTGCTGGGTAGGTCGAAGTTGGAGAAGAATGTGCTGGGCAGGTCGAAGTTGGAGAAGAATGTGCTGGGCAGGTTGAAGTTGTAGAAGAATGTGTTGGGCAAGTCAAAATTGCAGAAGTTGCTGGAATCAAGGTTTGACTTGGTCTTGGAGGGACTTGGTCAAGGGTCATGGGTCTTAGAATTCATCAATTGAAGTTCTATAAGAAGAGAAGAATTATCGTGGGTTTTTGTCTCAGTTGAAGAGGATTTCCTCTAAGTTGAAGAGGTTTTTGCCGTGGCTGATCTCTTATATCTTATGTCCTATTGTCTCATTGATTTTATTGTTTGGTAGGTGTTTGATGATAAAGAACACTAATAACATAATCAAGTGCAAGAAGAAGCTAATCAAGTTAAGTAAAAATACATCACAAGTAGTTATCAAAGTAAGAGAAATCACCTAATCTAGCTGCCCCTACATTTCTCAATTTTTCAAGCTCACTACTAGCTATGAAAAATCCTTGATTGCAGTTAGTGGTTATTATTCTCCTCACTGTTAGCAGTTTAATTGTTTATGTCAATTAACGAATAATTCATAATTGCAATCTTCACCAGAAAAACTATGTGAAAATAAATAAACCGGAACTGAGAAATAGATGCACACATAAAAAATCGACACCAATATTTTTGGACTAACGTCCTTGGAAAAACCCTGAAGGGAAAAGCGGTGCAACAGATGAGGGTTTATTTTATTATTATGTAGCAGTAAAATCCGAGTACAAAATTTGGATTTCCAACTAGCAATCCTCCAACAAATAATCTCGCCAAAATTATTAGGAGAAAAATTCTCCCTCTGCACAAATAATTTGGCCTCCCACTAGCCTGCTCGCACTACCTTATGGCTATTCGCACCACTGGCCTGCGTAGTTCGTATGACTTCTGGAACTGCTCCAACTTGGGTCGTCTAGCCTCCTTTTGCCTCTGGAAAAATTTGCTCTGCCTTTTGGAATGTTTTTCTAACCTCCGAATATTGATCCAAACCCTTCCTGACAATTCGCTCAATTGGACTAGCTAACTCGCACCACTTGGATGGCTTTTTCTGCAAAATATTTCGGCCTCCCTTATGCTGACTCTTGGACACCGGAAAATCCTCCATAATTCTCTCTTTCTACTCCCTCAATCATTGATGCTCTCCTTCTTTGGTTCGAACTCACTTCCTTGCTGAATCTCTGCAACTAGATAGCTTGATTTGCAAAGGTAAATCACTCCTCTCTCGTGTCTCACAACCATGTCTATCTCCATCTTAACAACTTCCTCTTATAATCTCTTGTTGGAGCACCAATGCCATGATTAGATCCTCATCAACGACTAAGATCATCTTAGACTCTATACATGTGAGTCTCTAGAGTATTCTTGATCATCCTTAATCAATTTTCCTAAGTTAGACAAACATTTTTTTAATTATTGATCAATTAATTTAATTAAGGTGTTTCACAAGCTTATCTCGTGAAACCTTTTCTAGGTTTTGGAGATCTCATGTTCCTTAGTCTCTTAGACACAAATCAAGACTACAACACTTGTCCGATGCTACCAAAATATAACATTCCCTAGCGAGGAAGGTGTTCTCTCCCTTACCAACATCTAGCTAGACCACATTACTGGTGTCTGACATTTGCAACAACCTGTCACTGCCCACCAAGCTACTGTGCATACTCAAATTCACTTGCTAACTTGTAGCTGAACCACTCTACAACTACGTTGTTGCTGACACTGCACTGTGCTACCCTGAATTACTGCCAACACTGCTTGCTCTGCATCTGATCTCATGTTTTTGTTGCTGTTGTAACTACTGCAACTGAGAATTGATCTACTGGAAAGGGTTCTCCACTATACTCATTTGTTCTCTGAAATAGATGAACTTAGCTCTCCTTAGAGCTTTCGTGAATATATCTGCGACCTGTTTCTCTATGGGAACATATAGTAGCTAGACTGCTCCATGCTGCATGCAATCTTTGATGAAGTGGTATTGTATTTTTAGAGAGCTTGATGCAACTCTAATTATCACAGTAGATACTGGTCGCCTCTATCTTCTGACTATACAAACTCACTAGCAGCTTTCGAATCCATATAACTTCGCATGTGGCCATGCTAGCTGCCATGTGCTCTGCTTCTGTAGAGCTCAGTGCCAAGGACTTTTGGTTCCTGTTGCAGTAAGATACAACCCCTAATCCAACGTCGAGGCAACACCCTGATGTGCTTTTTCGATCCACTGAACTACCTGCCCAATCTGCATTTGTTGACAGAACCGATGAGCTGTCTATACAAGGTTGGGTCAACGTCCTCGTCCTCTGATGCATCTATATTCCTCTAGTTCGTAATAGTAGGCGTGGACATAAGTCTACAATCTTGCATCTTGAACCTCTTCAAAATCTCTGTAGTGTATCTCCCTTGACCTAGGAAGATCTCCTCGTCCTTCTACCGTACTTCTAGGCCTAGGAAGTAATGCATCAATCCCAAATTATTCATGTCAAACTCTATTGCCAAGTTCCTCTCGCTGTCCTCTATGAGCCCTGCCTGATGACCCAGTTATAAAGAGGTCATCCACATACAACACTAGGATGAGTGGCACACTCTCTATCATCAGATAGTAAAGGTTAGGATCTGCGTCACTTTTGACAAATCCCATCTTCTGCAAGTAGTTGTCAATCCCACCATACCATGCTCCGAGAGCCTATTTGAGCCTGTAAAGTGCTCTCTTTAGCCTACACACATGTGTGAGCCACTCATGTGTCTCGAAGCCCTCTGATTGTTCAATGAATACCTCCTCCTATATCATCCCGTTCAAGAATGTTCCCTTGACGACCATTTGGTGAATTTTCCATCCCATTTGTGCTGTTAGAGATATGATGGACTAGATATAAGTGTATCTGGTGATTGGGGCGAAGGTCTCCTCATAATCTATGCCTTCTTTCTGCCCATACCCCTTTTCCACGAACCTAGCCTTGTACTTTTCCGCACTACTTGACCTTATAGATCTATTGAGAGCCCACCACTGACCTATCCACAAGGCTCGACAATACCTCCCAAACATCGTTTGTCATGATAGAGCTATACTCCTCTACCATGGCATCTTACCCACCTGATGTTGTGCGACCTCTTGATAGTTGAAAGGTTCAACAACCTGTGCCACCAATGCTTGGTCCCTGTCTAGTTGTTTGCGTTCTCTCTAGTTCGTCCTAAGAGCTCCTACGAACTCCCTTGCATCCCTCAATGTCCGACAAACTTCCTTGCTGGTTCGACCACTAGTGGGGGGAGGATCGACCAACTCCTCATCCTACCTCTGTTGCTCCGTCTGCTGTGAACTCACAAAATCTCTTGCACCTGAGGTTGTGCTGGTAGTAACTGTACTACATCCCTATGATTGTCCTTGCAGTTTCCCCGATTGTTGGACTAATGGAGCTTCTGTTGGCCCATTTTGATCACCTACTAGCAACTCGCGAGATTTCTTGAAGGCTCTGTCTTCCATGAACTTCACATCCCGTCTCATGATAATCTTGCCACTGCTAGAAATGTAGATTTTGTGTATGCCTTCGAGGTTTCGCTATACCCAATGAAGAACCCCTTCTCTGTAGTCTGATCCAATTTAATGTGTTGTTCATCTAGTACATGGCAGTAAGCTGTGCTACCAAAGATCCTAAAGTGACTTACTTCTAGCTTCTTCCCTGAGAAGACTTCTTCTGGTGTTACCTTCCCTTATGCCCTGTGAGGAACCCTATTCTATATACACACAACCATGTTACATTCCTGCATCCATAGAAACTAGGGAATGTCTTGGTCATATAACATAGCCTTTGCAACCCCAACTATAGACCTGTTCTTCGGCTCTGCTACTCCATTCTGTTGTGGATTGTATGGAGCTGTTCACTCCCTCCTGATGCCCTCCTTTGCATAGTACTCGTGAAGTCTCTTTCTGTGTACTCTCCATTGTTGTCTGAGCAAAGCACTTTGATCTTCTTCCCTCTCGCATTCTCTACTAGAGCCTTAAACTCCCTGAAGCAATTGAAGACTTCATCCTTGGTCTTCAAGAAATAGATTCAGGTTTTCCTGGAATAGTCATCGATGAAGGTAATGAAGTATTTGTACCCTTGAGAGATCTAGTGGACATAGAACCACAAATATCCGAGTGTATAAGTTGCACACACCTTCTGATTTATTGTCACTTCTTGGGAATGTTGCCTTAACATATTTCCCAAGTACGCACCCCCTGCACACATCATCGTGTTCTGTGCTTAATTCTGGAACACCTGTCACTGTCTCCCTGAGCATCCTAAGTGCTCCATTCTCCTGTGTCAAAACTCATGCAGGTCTCTCCCACTGCTACTGCTATGACTGTTGGTGCTACTAATGAGTGCCTTTGGAGAATCGAGCTGCAACTAGTATAATCTGTTGCTACAAACTCCAATATGCCTCACGTTCTTCTAGTTTTGGTGTTTGATGAAAACCTTCTTCCCTTCAAAGTGGATATCATATCCCTTATCTTGTAGCGAGGATACTGAAATAAGGTTCATACCCAAGCTGGGCACATGTAGCACATTTGTAACGTTAGTAGTTTCCCCAGACTCCCTCTGAATCTTGACGGTACCTACTCCAACTAGAGTACATTTACTCTTGTTTCCCTTTTGAATCGTGAAGTCCATTTGCTCCTCCTTGTAGCTGGAGAAGTATTCTCTAACTCTTGTCATATGAATTGACGCTCCACTGTCTATATACCAAACACCCTGTGAAGTTGAACTAGAGAGGCAAGCTATCTTACTAAATTCATCCTCTAATCTGGAAGACAAATATGTATCCTCCTAAATGTTAAATCTCTCTGCGGCCATATTGGAGAAATCTGAGAAATCTACTGGAGACATCTTGGGTATAATTTTTGTGCTTTTCTCTTCCTGTCCCTGCACGGATCTACCACTGAAACCCTTGCTGCAAAAATTCTGTGCCCAAATCGGCTCAACAAACTAACTAATTTTCTCATTAGAACCCTCTATTCGACAAATTTACTGCCTACAAATTCAGATCTGAAGCTATTTGAATTTTCCTCCACCTAGATCTAGAAATCGAACCTCATTGCCCTTGTAGTTCTCACCCTTGGCTGGCCAAACAATCTATTGCTACAAACTCCAATCTGCCTCACCTTCTTAAGTTTTGGTGTTTGATGAAAACCTTCTTCCCTACAAAGTGGACATCATATCCCTTATCTTGTAGCGGGGATATTGAAATAAGGTTCATACCCAAGCTGGGCACATGTAGCACATCTGTAACGTTAGTAGTTTGCCCAAACTCCCTCTGAATCTCGATGGTACCTACTCCAACTGGAGTACATTTACTCTTGTTTCCCTTTTGAATCGTGAAGTCCATTTGCTCCTCCTTGTAGCTGGAGAAGTATTCTAACGCCTGTCATATGAAATGATGCTCCACTGTCTATATACCAAACACCCTATGAAGTTGAACTAGAGAGGCAAGCTATCTTACCGAATTCAACCTGCAATCTGGAAGACAAATATATAGCCTCCTAAATGTTAAATCTCTCTGCGGCCATATTGGAGAAATTTGAGAAATCTTCTAAGACATCTTGGGTATAATTTTTGTTTGCTTTTCTCTTCCTGTCCCTGCACTGATATGCTGCTGAAACCCTTGTTGCAAAACTTCTGCGCCCAAATCGGCTGAACAAACTAACTAATTTGCTCATTGGAACCCTCTATCCGACAAATCTACTGCCTACAAATTTAGATATGAAGTTATTTGAATTTTCCTCCACTTAGATCTAGAAATCAATCCTCATTTCCCTTGCAATTCTCACCCTTGGCTGGCCTGTGTAGACGTGGAGAAATCATGCCCATAACTCCCATTGAAGCTGCACAATTTTTCTCCTCTCCCTTCTGAACCTTTGATCTGATATTCAATGCTCTGATACCATGTGAAAATTCCTTGATTGCAATTATTAGATATTATTCTCCTAACTATTAGCAGTTTAATTGTTTACGAAAATTAACGAATATTTTGCAATTGCAATCTTCACCATAAAAACGGTGCGGAAATAAATAAACTGGAACTGAGAAATGCAAGCACACACATAAAAAATCGACACCAATATTTTTGGACTAACTTCCCCGAAAAAACCCTGAAGGGAAAACCGGTGCAGCGAATGAGGGTTTATTTTATTATTATGCGGCAGTAAAATCCGAGTACAATATTTGGATGCCCAACTGGCAATCCTCTAGCAAATAATCTCGCCAAAATAATTAGGAGAATTTTTTTCCCTCTACACAAATAATTCAGCCTCCCTCTGGCCTGCTCGCATTGCCTAATGGCTGCTCGAACTACTGGCCTACACAGTTCGTATGACTTCTGGAACTGCTCCAACCTGGGTCATCTAGCCTCTTTTTGCCTCTGGAAAAATTCGCTTTGCCTTCCAAAATGTCTTTTCGGCCTTTGGCAACTGATCCAAACCCTTCGCAACAATTCGCTCAACTGGACTGGCTAACTCGAACCGCCTGGACAATTTTCTCTGCAGAATATTTCGGCCTCTCTTTTGCCGACTCTTCAACACTGGAAAATCCTCCAGAACTCTCTGTTGCTGCTCCCTCAATCACTGATGCTCTCCTTCTCTGGCTCGAATTCACTTCCTTGTTGAGTCTCTACAACTGGATAACTCGATCTACCAAGGTAACTCGCTTCCCTCTCGTGTCTCAAAACTGAGTCTATCTCCATCCCATCGACTTCCTCTTATAATCTCTTGCTAGAGCACCAATGACCATGATTGGATCCTCATCAATGGCTAAGTTCATCTCAGACTTGATCCATGTGAATCTCTAGAGTATTCTCGATCATCCTTAATTAATTCCCATTAATTAATCAATTTTCCTAAGTTAGACTTAGGCATTTTTAAATTATTGATCAATTAATTAAGGCAGGCTTTTGCAAGCTTATCTTGCGAAACCTTTTTTGGGTTTTGGAGATCTCGTGTTCCTTAGTCTCTTAGACACAAATCGAGACTAGAACACCTGTTTGATGCTACCAAAATATAGCATTGGCTTATATAGAGATATTAGAAGTGGGAAAAATATAGTTGTTACTAGCCGTGTTAAGGGGGTGTCCCTAGCCACTAGGAGAAATGAATGTATTGCTTTGGAGTGGTACCAAAGGCCTGGAATAGCTAGCTTTGTTCTTAGTGTACAAATACAAGTAATAGTGCCTACTAGTTATCTGATGAGTGTGCTTCTCTCCTAGATGGAAAATAAGTCAATCTATATCTATATTTAGAGTGATTGCATGCCTTGTTAGGAGTGAGGAATAACTCCCTTTTGGGTGAATAGAGTTGGAGTTGTCGAGGGAGAGGGAATCTCATGTTAGTTGATCTTATTACGGAATAGATATTACATGAATGCGAAAGAAGTGGGCACCTCATTTCCCCTTCATGAATTAGAAGGGGAACAACCAATGCCAATATTCAACTTCTTGCTTATGATTTCTAGAACTTACTTGAACTAAGAATATCTTGTTAAGCTATTTCCTCTCCAACCTAACTGAAGGTTGATCGAGGGTGGCCATCGACCTCCCTTTGGTCAGTCGAGTCTTCTAAATCTCTTGCCCTAAAGGGCTCTTGACTCGTACCTCACCGATCACGAGTGAGTCACTTAATATGCCTCAATCTTCACTTTCCTTACTTAAGACTTATTTCCACTCCCTCTCGTTTCCTCAATCTTCTCTTTCCTTAAGTGATTGACTTGAGCTAATACGTTATTTTCAACCTTATTAAGCTAACACATTATTTATGCTTGATTTTCACGTATGTTACACCTTACCTTACTTATTCTATTTCCAGTTTGCCCCTCCCTGATGGTAGGTGTTGGAATTGGAACAAGATCTATACCTTGAAATGCGTAACCCGAAACACTAGGCTATAGCTTAAAACTTGAAGGTACACAACAACTGGCAATGTTTTTCCTCCTACCCCTTTTGCCTTCACTCTTGGTGGTTCTGAAAGTAAATATGGTATCAGGTGTTGATCAATTGCAATGGGGAAGAAATACAATGTACTCCCTTACAGGAAAAGATGTGAGATTTTGAATTGATTATAGAATGGGCTTCTACTCTTGAACAACCCAGTCAACTTGGTATCCAACTATATTGGATTTGTATCGATATCTAGAGTATATGTAACTATATATGGTTAAATGGGCTATGGCTATAAAATTGGGAGAAATATTGCTTTCGCTACCTCAGTTGCTGATGGTTTAAAGCAAAACGCTTAAGCTTCTTCCACCGTGTTGGTTGATCCCCTATTAAATTGATCCATATGCATGTGACCCCCTTATATAGATTCTATTTGTAACATGTAAGGCGCAACTAGAAAGTAGAGTTAGTTCCCGGGGGAAAAAGAATAGTAAAGACAAAGAAAAATCGTCCTTAAAACTATAGGTCTGGAGCTTCATCTATCTATTAGAGAATCCTTCTTTGCTCCAACAAAGCTTAGGGCATAAAACCTTGTCCAACAAGTGATACTGACTATTCCAATCCGGGAATTGCATCATACCTTGCCTAGTCTAGTAAGTGCCTTGTTCGATAGTGATGGTGAAGCCAATATGGAGGTTGGAACTAACAAAACTGGAATCAAAAGCATCAATTACAATAACTGGGTCTGCAACAATAGTGGACAATAGTGGAGCTTCTTCTCACAGATAGGTGCAAGAGAGGCAGGGATACCAAAAAATAATGTGAATGGAACCTTTGACTGATAAGTAGGATTGATAAGGGATACAAGATTGGTTGGTCTTGACTCTCACTTATATTAGGGCCAACAAACAAATCTAAAGAAAGATAGATCCATCTAGAAGTGAGGAAATAGATGGATCCAGAAAGCCAGAGAAAGAAGTTTTAATAATAAATTATATTGGAGTTATAGAGTAGGGAAACTACATAGGTAGGGGCATTAAGTGTGGGTAGAAAAGAAGTATTAGTTACCCAATCTGTATTAAATCCCTATATCGAGAGTTAGGTTAGTTATTCCATAATGTCAGTTTATTCCGCAAGTATCTCCATCTTGGAAGCATCTCTATCTCGATCAAAAGAAATGGGCAAGCCAACCAAGGTCTCTTGTTATTCATTTCTTAGAGTTTGGTTTCTCCCTATTGTCTAGGCTTGGAAAAGCTCATCATGGGTGGAATGGAACAACACTAGCACCAATGGCAGGATTAGAATGACAGCAAGAAACAGATGTAGAGCTAGGTGGAGCTTCAGAACTAGGGACCGTAGAACCAGAATCACGACCAACAGCAGAAGCATCAATGAAAGTTGGGGAAGATTGGCCCATTTTGTTAAGTCATGGCACCTCCATTGCTTAGGTTCCAGACCTTGGTCATGGTATGGCGCAAGCAAGTTTCTTTATCATTATAGGCATTTGAATATTTATAAATATTGGGCATAACAACAACAACAAATCCAAGTAGAGCAGCAGAAGGAAGGTCTTCCATATCGTCTGCTATATTGATCAAGTGTATTGATTGGTGCCAACCTATCTCTTGATCGGAAGAGACCAACGAGTAGTAAATCCACTCCATCGTATTCTATCTAGCAAGCCAATTCCTAGTGGTAAGGTGGGACTGCGTCAATAATATTAGTGCCTTTAGAGCTAGTTCTTGCCATATCTAACTGGGCTATGTTTCAATGGAACATAAAAATCCTTCTAGATGGTGAAGCTAAAACATGTAGCAACAACAATTAGAGTAGGAGGCGGGGAAACAACATCGAAAAAGGATCAAATAGAGGGGAAAGACGCACGGTAGGTTGGCAATCAAGATCAATCTATCTAACCAACTAGGTTGACCCTGTCAACCCTTCAAGTGAAAGGATCAATCCTTATGAGGAGATCTTACTTATGTATGCCCTTCCAATTTAGCTATATAAGAATCATATTACTTGCCAATAGAAATAAGATTTGGACAGATAAGCGTTTGCCTTATTTTTCAGACTTTCCTTTTGACTTGCCTACCGTTCCACGATCCATTAATGCCAAACTAGGTTTATTATAATGGGTCTTGTAGAGCTTGGGAGCCGCTGTGGGGTTTATTTTCATCAATCATGAGATCAGATTTGAACTTTGATAGGCATTGACCCAAGTGAACCCCCCATCCCCCAATGGGTTTCTCTCGTCTAACCTATGGAATAGGTCGATAATGGCTATCCACCAAGACCAATCCCTCCTCTGAGCCTTATTCTATTATGCTACCCCGAATAGTCCTTCTGAGCTACCTTGCAGAATTCTTTATACTTTATCTTGCCGTACCTTGCAGAAATATTTATACTTTATCCTGAAACAACAGTAGACCTCATTTTGTGATATATATTTTTATCATTATAATAATCTTCTTAATTACTCAATAATCATTTAATAATTATTTATGACCTTTCCTTTCTTGGTCCTACCCCCCTTATTTCTATTTTATTATTTTATTATTAATTCCTTCTTCCTATTTATTTGAAAGTTCAATTTTTAAATTTATTTAAAACTAAATTATTTATGATTAAACTTTCAAAACCCCTTTTTTATTTATGATTAATTATTTTTTCCGTCAATTTTTAATCAACCCTAACCTCTTTCAACTAATTGATCTTGCTCTCTCTTCACCCTGAATTTCTCAGCTTATGGTCCCTGAAGATGGGTGAAGTGTTCACCTGTAAGTTGGAACATTGGACATTATAGTTTCAACATTCCACACAATTTTTCTAGAAATTGTCTCCAACATGAATTCAAACTGTGAAAATCTACATTTTAACAATATTCTTTACGGGCCAAGCTCATTACACTATAAGGGTGCAGGAATGTGGTGAGCTTTTATCCACAAAGAATCGCTCTAGCCACCCTCTCCTTGGTGTGTTCTCCCCTGTAGTTGCAATAGTGTGTAATAGTGGGCATGGGTAAATTTCTTGTTTGCATCGAACTACTTACTTTTTGCATAGACTCAGATATGCTTAACCTATTGTGACTGGCCAAGCACTGTGCCTGGAGTTGTTGGCTTGAGATTCCCCAAGTGAGAGGGTTATTATGATTTATCAACCCCTGTAAGTAGGGTGCATAGGGAGCCCCACCCTTTGCGTTGTTGTACTATGATGTACTACTAGAATGTATGCTACCTTTGTTACTTAATTTGTATTGACTCTGTGGGTGAGGCTTGCCAAAATGCTTTTCATGGATGGTGAAAATGTGGGAAAAAGCTAGGAACCAGATTTACAGGTCTATGCGATGTGTTAGGAGATCCAGGTACACATAATATCTTCGTCGAGATCTATATTGGAATCAAATTGTTGGCGGGTAAAAATATTATCTATATTAATTACCCAACAGTTGCAACCAGATCTATATGTCATTGAGCACATCCATAGGTAGCATGAGTAGTTAAAACTTAAAATTAAGATAGATGTACTAGAAACTTCTTCTATGGTATTGGGCTTTTGAACTGTAATTACTGGTTTGAAATCTTTAACTGCAGCTCAAACTTCAACCAAAGATATGGAAGTTTGTGTGGAATAACACCTCGATTGTAGCTTTAGTACCATAAGCTATATATAGGAAATTGATTGCAGCTTTAGGATCATAAACTATATATAGGGAACTGGATCAGGAACCACCATGCAAAGGAATGGCTTTACCTCTGCTGGTGGTTAACATGCGGGTAATGCCCTTACCCTTGGTGCATATGCTAATAGATCAACAACAATTGGGTTTGGAGCAGAACGTAGCTAAGCCCCGTTCATGTGCATGATCGACACATGTTTCCTTATATGTAAAGATAAATAAAGTCAATGCGGATGTCTTGGTATCTAGCTTTTATGCTCCCATCTATGCCCCTCTATTTGCTTGTTATGATTTTTCTGCTATCTCTACACATGTCTTACACATGCCCTTATTTCTGCTATCTCTACCTTCGTTGTCTGTGCTACTTAAACTGATGGTACTGCACTTGGGTTTTGATCTCAAAATGAAACTGGAAGCTATGCAACTAAATCTGTTGGCACAGGATCTAGATGTATAATTAATGGTTTAGGATCTGTCTCTAATTCTGATCTTATCTATGCTTCCGTTGGCTTTGCCTTTACTGTTGAAGAAGCTTATGCCCTCACTTCTATTGCCATCTTTTACTTGGGCTCTGTCTCTGGATTTCAAGTCTCGGGATCTACAATGAATGGACTTGAATCTCCTATGAATGGGGCTAGATCTCGACTACTGAATCTGGATATGAAGCTCAATCTGTGACTACCTCCGTCTCTGTTCTTTCTATCCCCTTTATAGTAGTTGCTGCCCCCAGTATGGGAAGTTCCAGTTTCCCCATCGCTACCTCGCCTAGTATTCTTTCTTGTTTGAGAGTCATTGCCCACTGATCCAGTTTGAGGTAGGGATCCATAAGCCATTCCATAACTCTCTACTCATCACCATTATCAATATAAGATTTAGTTTACCCTGTATTATCATTTTGCATTTTCCCATTGAACAAAGGATCACCGCCAACAGTAAAGGCCATCGTCATAAAGGCCAACTAGTTAGAACCCACCCCAAACACATGTACATAACCCACATAGCCTAAAGGCAGTAGTACAACCCACTCTGAAAGTACTCACGGTCCAGAGGCCATGGGAGAAGGGGAATAGGTGTCATCCTTTAGTGGCATATAGAGATCGAGCAGATTTAGGAGCAGATTTAGGCACGGGGACAGATCCAAAGACGAGCAACGATGCATAACCTAGTTGATTGCTCTAGTGGTGTGTATGTAGAATCTGTATCTATGAAGCTGGAGTGCCAGTTTCCCCATCGCTACCTTGCCTAGTATCCTTTCTTGTTTGAGAGTCATTGTCTGCTGATCCAGTTCTAGGTAGGGATCCATAAGGCATTCCATAACTCCGTATTCATCACCATTATTAATATAAGATTTAGGACAACACCATTATTAATATAAGATTTAGGACATCACCATTATTAATATAAGATTTAAGACAACACCATTATTAATATAAGATTTAATTTACCCTGTATCATAATTTTGCATTTTCCCATTGAACAAAGGGTCACTGCCAACAGTACAGGCCATTACCATAAAGGCCAACTAGTTAGAAACCACCCCAAACACATTTACATAGCCCACATAGCCTAAAGAGCGTAGTACAACCTACTCTGAAAGTACTCACGGTCCAGAGACCATGGGATAAGGGGAATAAGTGTCATCCTTTAGAGGCATATAGAGATCAAGCAGATTTAGGCATGGAGACAGATCCGAATATGAATAACGATGCATAACCTAGCTGATTGCTCTAGATGTGTGTATATAGAATCTGTATCTATGAAGCTGGTGTACGGATGGTAATTTATCCTACATTAAGCTGACATATTATACTGAATTTTCTCTAAACGAACTTGGAGTGGGTACTTATAGATTATCCTATAGCGATACTGCTAAATCTTACTACTCTTAGAGCCTGCCATTAAATATTACTTTGTGAACCTGGCATAGATACTGTCAAACCCAACTTTATTAATCAGGCATGGGTACTTTTCTATCTGACTCTTATAACTAGCTTATGTTACCTGAAAAATCTCTTTTATAACATGGTGTGAGGGCATGGTAATTGACATGAACCTGGCCTAGGTATTGGGATGCCTTACTCTTAGAACCTAGCATATAGAGGCTAAAGACTATTTTGTAAATCTGACGTATGTACGTGGGAATTTAGATTCTATGAACCTGGCCTTCCAGGGATAGGAATTTCTACTGCGTGAACCTTGTCTGGGTATCAGCTTGGCTTAGATGTTGAGAAATGTGTAAGCCATAGTTAATTGGAAAAGCAAGCATGCATCTGTCTTCAGTTTGGTGCTCTTGAGGAAAACCTAGCTTATTTTTTTGCTCTACATTCCGTGTTGTAAAGTAAACTTTTGGTCCTAGCAATTATGGGAATCAAAGACAATTTACAATTGGATTATTATTGTTGTTAAATAATGCCTAGGGCCATCTCTATAGCACTTCATTCCCTAATATACTTTATCTATACAAAGTCCTATGGGATCTGAGGTGGCTGTTGACTTAGAGACTTTTTTTGTGACGAGGCTTTGTATTTTATGACCAAATCTTGCAAATCTTTCTACTATTATCAGATGACCATGAATAAAGACTTACTAGACAAGTTTACTGCAAAATTATTTGGAAAAACAAGCATGAATCTGTCTCCAATTTGGTGCTTTTGGGGAAAACTATGCTTGTTATTTAGCTCTACATTCTGTGTTATAAAGAAAACTTTTGGTCTTAGCAACTATGAATCGAAGACAATTTACAACTGGATTATTATTGTTGTTCAACAATACCCTGAGCCATCTCTATAGCACTTCATTCCTTTCACTAATATACTTTGTTTATATAGTCCTATGGTATCTGAGGTAGCTGTTGACTTGGGGATTCCCTTGGGAAACCTTTATCACTATCTCCTAATGCCATGCAAAATGGCTTAATTTTGTATGAATTTTGTTAAATTTGAATCTGAGGTGGCTGTTGACTTGGGGATTGCCTTGGGAATTTATCACTATCTCCTAATGCAATTCAAAATGCGTAATTTTGTATGAATTTTGTTAAATTAAACCCACCTAATAAATATTTATAGGCCTCCCAAGCCATGTCGACAATGTGGGTGCTAATAAAGAGGGTGATACATTTGAACCTTGAATAAGGACAACCAAAAATCAAATTCTGATGTCATTAGAAACTTTTGCTGTAGACCAGGAAGGTCAACTTACATAAGCTGGTGGCTAGCATTCAAGACTATTTGAATGGTTGCCATTCTTTTTTCGTTATTCCGTAAGAATCTATGTAATTCAGTTTACAATATCAAAAACTATTTGAATGGTTGTCATTCTTTTTTCGTTATTCCGTAAGAATCTATGTAAATCAGTTTACAGTATCAAAAGCATTTAAATGGCAGTTTCATGCCTTATAGTAGATGCGGCATACCCTTTTCTCTGGAGAAGCACACCTCTACATAAACACATTAAATATTTTTAATGCAAAAATGTGACTTATGGCAGCTTGTGTGAAGTAGAGAACTTTTGAATCAATCAAAAGCTTTTAAATGGCAGTTTCATGCCTTATATTAGATGTGGTCATACCCTGTGAGAAGCACACCTCTACATGAGCACATTCAATATTTTTAATGCAAAAATGTGACTTATGGCACCTTGTGTGAAGTAGAGAACTATTGAATCAATTTGGCTCTAATTTTGGGGATTGCAGTTCCTGTTGATATTCACCTCACCAAGTTCTAGCGTGTGCACATCCTGAATACTCGAGGATTGAAAGAAGAGTTTCCTATGTGATGAATGTCTA
The DNA here is from genome assembly GCA_034641835.2 of Pinus albicaulis. NCBI lineage: Eukaryota > Viridiplantae > Streptophyta > Pinopsida > Pinales > Pinaceae > Pinus > Pinus albicaulis. Next base: position 69,850,470 of record CM076580.1, read on the forward strand.
AACTAATTTAGTATTTTCCCTTTTTGTGCCTTTGGGGACTGTATTGAGTCTCGATCATGAATGTCTAAACTAATTTCGTCTTTTCCCTTTTTGTGCCTTTGGGGGACTGTATTGACATCCTGAATACTCCAGGATTGAAAGAAGAGTTTCATGTGTCATGAATGTCTAAATTAATTTAGTCTTTTCCCTTTTTGTGCCTTTAGGGACTGTATTGGAATGTACTGAATGCTGTTATTTGCTACAGGTATTTGCTACAGGGAGAGCGATTCTTGGAAAGTCTCCCTCCATGGAAAAATCTCATTCCATGGACAGATGTCATCTCAATGAATTGAAGGTTTAGAAAACTAATTTATAGGTGGAAAACATAAACAAACTTGATAATTCATTTCAAGTGAAAATAAACAAATGAAAATACTAGTTACTTCCCAATAAAAAAACTCATTCTATAAACCAAAGCAATTAATTTAAATATACCCAATTTTTAGAAACCAAAGCTACTAACTTACAACCAAATAAAAATATAAAGAAAGAGATGAATTATTGTCTTGTGAAAATAACTTTCGATCATATATTATATTCACGTTGATTATCTAAAAAATATTAAAATGAAATTATAAAAATAAAATAAGTGTAAAGTTTCATTAAAATCTAAGATTAAGTAATTTGGTCTTCTTTTTAGAGGTAGTTCGGAGTCCAGACTATGTTCATTGATATGAGTGGTAGGAGTCTAATGTACCTATTTTGATTATTAGGTTTTAGGGTCTCCTTATAACTGCACTTGCTCGAGCACTCAATACATCCACTCTCTGTTATGATCAGAGGTTATGGCAGATGCGTGAGGCCTACATCCAGAATGCTGTGTTCCGTGATACGAGTAAGCCTAATGCAAATGATATGCACTAAGAAGAAAAAAAAACAAAAACAAAAGTAAGATGATAAACTGTACTTACCTAAAAACGAAGTGACAATTACAAAACCGAGAAAAACTGCATCAAGTTCATGGTTTCATCTCCTATTTATCTCTCTGCCCTGTATTTATCATAATAATAAGTTAAACAAATAATTTTCATCCAATATTATATCACGAGTAAAAATATCACATATAAAATAATGCACACATTTATGTATGAACAAAAACCTATTACATAATTTCAAAAGAAATTATATGAGTTAGACTCCACAACAGCTCAGTAAAAGCAAACTCAAATTGGGATGCGACTTAGCTATTGGGCTTCACACAAAACTGTGTGATAAAACTATTAAACGAATAATTTTTATCCATTATTATATCACAAGAGGAAATGTCACTTTTAAAATAATGCACACATTTATCTATGAACAAAAACCTATTACATAATGTCAAAAGAAATTACATGAGTTAGACTCCAGAACAACTACATGAGTTAGACTGTGCAACAACTCAGTAAAAGTAAACTCAAATTGGGATGTGACCTAGCTATTTTGTGCGCGTTAGATTGCACAACAACTCAGTAAAAGTAAACTCAAATTGGGATGTGACCTAGCTATTGGGCTTTGCACAAAACTTTGCAATAAGTAGCTTATTAAGAAGTCAATAAATTAAACGAAGCATCTGTTTCTTAATGGAATTGCTCTGCCTCTCTTGCGCAAATACAAATATCCTATATTATCTCATTGAATTTTTCCAGAAAGAACCATTTTCACTCCTAGGAAATTTATTTTTTTGGGACATTAAGATGATTGTTTATGGATTTTTCATTATTTTGATATTGCAAAAATATACACTAATACTTTTTCAATAATATACCATGGGACCCTATATCAACCCTTTTACTTCCGTCAGAATACAGATCCATTTCCAAACACAAAAAGGAAAAGGACTTGTAATCAACACAAAGAGCTTAGTTTCTCTCTAAGCATTGGAAGTAGCTAAACAACGAGCTGAAATAGTAACAACTAAGGATGAGGTGAGCCCTCAAATCAAATACATCGATCATTATAAATTTTTTCCTAAAGTATGTGTCAATTAAGATTCACCAAGATTCACCAAGAGTAGATTCTAAAATAATGGGAAACTCTCTGTTTCTTAATTAAGTTTCATGATAGAATCCATATGTCCAAGTTATGATTGTTATGTAGGATATGTCATTGATTTAAAACAATTAAGGTTATGTTGAATTTGATATTGTTCCTCGTAATCACCTAAATTGGATTCTAAAATAGGAACCTCAATGTCTCACATCACTATGATGTTTGTTAGAGTTTTTTCAAAAAGTTTAAATAAAACATAGAAAACAATCTACACAAAGAATTGGAAATGCCAAGTGAGTAGATACATAAAGTTAATGATCAGATACATAAGGCTGATAGTGAAGAAAGCCATCATGGAGAATATTAATCTCTGAGCCATTTTAGTGCACTGACAGTTATAGAAACTGTGTGTTTCTCAATTTAGCTTCATCATAGTATCCATATTTCCAAGTTAAGTTTCATCATAGAATCCATGTGTCCAAGTTATGATTGTTATGTAACGATATGTGATTGATTTAAAACAATAACGTTATGTTGAATTTCTACTTTCTATTATGATATTGTTCCTTCTAATCACTTAAATTAGATAGATTCTAAAATGGGAATCTCAATCTCTCACAGCACTATGAATGTCATCACTACGAATGTTCGTTAGACAGTTTGTTAGAGGCTTTTCAAGAAGTTTAAATAAAACATTGAAAACAACATCCACAAAATCTACACACAAGATTTGAAATGCCAAGTGAGTAGATACATAAAGTTAATGATCAGATACGTAACACTGATAGTGAAGAAATGCATCATAGAAAATATTAATCAAGATTTGAAATGCCAAGTGAGTAGATACATAAAGTTAATGATCAGATACGTAACACTGATAGTGAAGAAATGCATCATAGAAAATATTAATCTCCTTGCATTCACAGTTTTAAACTCATATAAAACCCATAGAAAACAACATCCATAGTTTAGTTTCATCATAGAATCCATGTGTCCAAGTTATGATTGTTATGTAAAGATATGTGATTGATTTAAAACAATAAGGTTATGTTGAATTTCTACTTTCTATTATGATATTGTTCCTCCTAATCACTTAAATTAGATAGATTCTAAAATGGAATCTCAATCTCTCACAGCACTATGAATGTCATCACTATGAATGTTTGTTAGAGGCTTTTCAAGAAGTTTAAATAAAACATAGAAAACAACATCCACAAACTCTACACAAAAGATTGGAAATGCCAAGTGATTAGATACATAAAGTTAATGATCAGATACGTAATTGGAAATGCCAAGTGGGTAGATACATAAAGTTAATGATCAGATACGTAAGGCTGATAGTGAAGAAATGCATCATAGAAAATATTAATCTCCTAGCCATTTTAGTGCCATTTTAGTGCACTCACAGTTATAAAGTTATAAACTCATATAAAACCCAACAACAACAACTACAGATTAGTCTTCAAATCTAGAAGAAAACTAACCAATGTAAATGATTAAAAGCTGCCAGTGAAATAAATTGGTAGACTTCAAATCCAGACGAAAACTAACCATGTAAATGATTAAAAAATGCAACTGAAAAACAATTGCTACGATGAAAAGGATTGCTTATGCGAAATGCACCAAGCTCTGGTGGGATCATAACATCAAAGATACATCTCTTGCACGAGAAGAGATACAAGGAATAAATATTAGACGACTAGGATGTTGGGGAAGGTCATTTAAATGTTGGGGAAATGGCATTTAAATCTAAGAGATCCAAGACCACTGATGTAGAATAGCTAACTGATGTAGAATAGATGAACAGAATTGAAAGAATTTAAATGTTGGGGAAATGGCATTTAAATCTAAGAGATCCAAGACAAAAAAAATTTAAATGTTGGGGAAATGGCATTTAAATCTAAGAGATCCAAGACAACTGATGTAGAATAGTTGAACAGAATTGAAAGAATATGCAAATGCATTGCAAATGCATGTAGGCTTCCCATTGAAGGAACGAGTTGCCCATGAATGTGCTTTTTGGATGCATCCTGAGTATGAAATGAGAAGTATTTATATGTTTTTCCACTTCATTTTTAATTCAAGTTATAACATGCTTGATATTTACGGATGATAGTAAGCACGGTGACTAAAGATAATATGGAAGATTATTTTGGCCGAATGTGATAGTATGGAAAAAAAGCAAGCAGAAAGAAAGATTGAAACCAGATCAATATAATCAAAGGTACAGAGATAAAAAAAGACGAGAATTTATCTCTAAACACGAAAATAAATGATTTCAGAAGAGCACTATACAATTGTAACTATCAAAACGGTCTTGGTTTTGGATTATTCCTTTTTATATTTCTTAGAACACAAATAATCCGAGAAAACGGTCTTGGTTTTGGATTATTCCTTTTTATATTTCTTAGAACACAAATAATCAGAGAAAAGCGAGGGGCTGGAAAATTCAAATTTAACTTTAGATCCTTTCTAAGAAAGAAAAACAAAAAATAAATAGATATATCCGTCCTTCCTAAGCATTAGGAAAACTAAACTATTCTTTAAGAAAACATAAAGAATATTTATAGGCATATAAATAAAACAAGATTATCAACTTTCTTTGTATAATATTCATTACGTTAGCGATCAGAAAACAAACAAAATAATTAAAACTACGCAGAAAAAAAACTAAGCATATCATCACGAATCACAAAAAAGAGACGATGTGCAGTTCATCAAGCCACACATATTCCGCATGATACGCAGGTTTTGTTTTTCGTTTTTATCTTGGATCGGAGATGTTAAAACTTTAACAGGAACAGGAACAGGAACAAGAAAAATTAAACTACAGGAGGAAAAACTTAAATTAATTGAGTAAAGGATATGTTTGCTCTTCCTCGTAATGAAAAACAAGAAAACATAATAGCCAAGAAAATGCAAACGTTAACTTCGTACCTGAAGATGAACGCCAAGGAAATTCCAACACCAATGTCAATTACTTCATCACAAACCCTGCTCATAAGGAAGGAAAAATCAGAAATCAGAAATTAAAACTCATTTTCTTCTGAATTAAAATTGCCATTGCCATCAATGTAGGAAAGGCAAAGAAACACAGATAAGTTTTTCCAATGTATTGTAATATAACAAAACCATATAATAAAAGTACAAATCTAGCTCAATGTCCTTCCCTGATTGAAATTAAAATTAAATCCAATTCACACTCACAATTACCATTATTATTTTTTTGACACAGCGGTTGGAGATCACATCCAGGTTCCTGCGATCCACAGATTACCACGCTACAAAGTATCTTTCGCTAGAATTTCTTTGTTTCTCTCTTTCACGGACTCTGAACACACAAAAACATAAGACAGAGATGGGAGCGCTCCATAGAACACACCACAATCCACAGACAATATAAACCACACCGACATAAGACCACACAAACATAAGACAACACAAAGACGGACCACACCACAAGAGAGAGAAAACAGAGAGCCAAGAATGCAATGTAATAATGATCTCAATTGTCTTATATATTGCACAGAAAAGCTGTGTTCTGCTTTTAGATTATAACGTTTAAATTCTCTCCACCTTCAGATTCAATAGTCGCCCTTGGATCTGCTTTTAAAGCAAAAGGCAATTTAAAGTAGTTTTATAAGCAAAAGGCAATTTAAAGTAGTTTTATGACTGACACTGAGATCATGATCAGATAGACAATCCAACAGCAACGGATACAAAAATTTATAGAAATAATTCATCTTGGTTTCTAATTCAAAATTCAATACCAGTGATCAGAAAATTCTGGTAATAGATTTAAAATTAATTAAATATTATATATATAATTTTAAAATAGATTTAAAATTAGTTAAATATTATATATATAATTTTAAAATATATTTAAAATTGATTAAAACACGTGTAAAAAAAATAAAAAAGTCAATAAAGTTGATACCAGTTAATATCATATTTATTCAATAATTTTTTAATTCTATAATTCTTTATTCAATAATTCTTTAGTTTCTTCATTCATTTATATTTACTATATTTAGATTTATGAACATCTATTTAATAATATTTTATTTGGAATGTGGAATCCAAGAGTCACACTAATGTAATATAAATGTACATCTATGGTGAATAATAATACATCTCATGCTTATCTTTCTCGTGTGTGTATTTCTAACACCTGTGTTTAACATGGTATCAGAGTGGGACTATCTTGGCCTGCTCTACTTTGAACTATTTGTTCAATTAGCTAAATTTTAGCTGCATTATCTGCACCCTACATTACTTCATTGAAAGCGTTGGTGTCAGAGCTGCAGTCTATTTGTGGTGCATTATAACTAACACATTGGTTGGAGAGAATCTCTGTGGGTTTTTGAAGACCATTTTTCGAATTTTGTGCATCGAATACCCAACATGGCAATGAGAACTTCGAGTGTTGATTTCTGGGGTTAAAATTCATGCACTAGAGTTTTTATCTCGTGATAGAAGCCCCATGCACATCTTATGCGAGACCAGAAACACATTCTTCCACTTGCTTGCATTGTTGAGCGTTCTCATAGATTGAATATTTCTCTCATGGGCTTTGAATTTCGTTGCACAATATTGAATACCTATGCTTTCTCTCGACCATGCTTTAGTAGTGTCTTCGCATATGAATTTGGACTTTATCATTACAGTCCCTTATTGTGACCCAACGTTTAGTGATGATGTTGCCAATGATAATAAAGAGGAGAAATAATCCGTAGAGGAAGACAACATCGTGATTGCAGCGGAAAAGCTTCCATCGAATAAGTGTTTCTCTGGTGGGCGAGCACACCATAGGGAGCTCAATGCTAGAAGGTGATTAAAGTATTCCTCAGTGGCGAGAAAGCATCTCAAATCTTGGTGAATGGATGCTTCGAGTTGTGCGATGAAGCTTCTTGTTAGTTGTCATATGCACATCAGTATCGGTGAGTACTCTTTTCTGTCTGTCAGTTCGTTGTCGAACACGAATTTGAAGAATATTCAATAGTAATTTCTGGCTACATTGGTGGGGTTTGTGAGGAAATTTCTGTTGGGGATCGATAGACAAAGGCTTTATAGCTCTTCTCATTGTATCATTGTCAATACATCCCCATTTCGGATTCCATTCTCCTCGACATTTGAAAACGAATCCTTATCCTCCTTTTGGTATAGGCATCATACCTCCCAATTTCGACACTACCACCGCATCATAACTCCCTAGTCAGTCAATACTTTGGACTCTCGACCCTCCATTACTTTGTTCAACTCCCCGGTCATACAATCATCCACCCGGTCCAATATATTTTCTTTCGATATCATCCAATCTGTGTTAATAGAGTCAATCAGGGGCAGAGAGGTGTCGAATGCATGTTGCCTCCTCCCACAACACCGACTGCACGTGCCTCCCTCTGGTACTTGTTCGCCTCCCTCCGGTTTGACTTTACCACTGCACCAGTTTGAATCCTCTCCTCGGATGTTAACCCCATGAAACCATACTCCTATACACCCTGCGCAACATTGTGACTCTCCCTCTCTGGTGACACTCGACTGCTCCCACAACACCATACCACTGCTCCCACGGCACCTATGCCATTGACCATGGTATACCAATCTCCTTGCAATCGAACGCTTGGTATACCATTGTGTAGTCTGCACTGCAACGTTATCCACCGTGACTCTGCCTCTCTACGTGCTTCTCCCACCGCATTGACACTCCATTTTCCTTCTGTGCTCCTCGTGTTCCTCCGTTGAATTGGGGAAAGGTGAATAGTGATATGCTGAGGATGTACAAGGCTGAGGTGTTGGAGAAGGTTCCCATCATGCAACATTTTTTGTTTGGATCACTTACTAAATGGGAGTGAGCCTTTAGATTTGAGCATAGCAGTGAACTCTGGAACAATTGCAAGTCCCTGCAGCAGAAGGACTGGAGCATATGCTTTGTGGGGTGTGTCTTTACAAGCTCACTTATAAGCTCACTTACTTCTGAAAGGAAACCATATGTTGGATTGGGTCTGTGCTAAAATTGCGAGAATAGGTGAAACAATCCTCTTTCTCCAGCCATGCCTCGCATATGTCATCAATTGGGTCCCCTGTGACCTTATTTAAAGGATCATTTGTGGCAGCAGAACTATTCATTGGAGCAAAATAAATACCGGCACGACCCAAACTATTGGTTTTTCCAAAGGGTTGCCTCTGTTCATAGAAATTTTCTTTCCAGGTAGTTAAAATTGATGATTGCTTCCCGAGGTCTAGATTACCGAGAAAGAGAATTCTCCAAAACCCCGCTACCAGTACCAAAAACAGTAACCATCTTGGAGAGTTGAACAATTCGAATTCTGGGTATTATTGCTTAAAGCAGTCGAATGGTAAATTGCTTGGAAAATATTGGTGCAAAACAGGGAGTCAAATCTCAGTTTTAAGTCATTGATTGCTTGTTCCAATCAAAGGACGAGTTGCTTGTTGTACATTCTGGACGACTTGCTAGAAACAAGCCCTATTTTCATTACTGTTGCAGGTCCCTTTATCATCTCAACATTTATTTTCCTTACAAAAGTTTGCGGAGTTTGATGTCAAAAATAATTGAATTGAGTCTTTGAAGTCAGTGTTTGAAGTATAACTTTTAGTTTTTGAGAATTATGGCTCTAATTGGTGATGTATTAGAGTTATTAAATATTCTCACTCATTCAGTTGTTGATGAAATGGTGAAAATCAACAAGAACACTCTCATGGACATTAAAAATTGTCTGCAAAATGCACATGAAAAGATTGATTTTTTGCAGCTTGAATCTCAGCGTCAGCAAACATAATTACAGCAGTGGACTCATCATTCTGAACCTTTTTATGTTCAGAACATTGGAACAGACTCCCATAAGCAGCAACTAGAAATTGCAGATGCAGTACCCATTTCAGGAATAGATTTGGAGAAAGAAGCAAAAATCTAGCCTACACTTCCCAAGCCCATCATCAGACCTTGGGAAGAGCTTGTCCATAACAAGCACATAACAGGTCTTGGATATGACAAGAAGTTGTCCTTTCATATTCCGGACTACTCCAAGCCTATTCAATTTCAAAGTGTCGGATTTCTGTATGACAGTTCACCTTCAGCTGTTCCAGATCCCGCTCCTCTTCCACAACAACAACAACAGATTGAAAAAATTTCAACAATGTGATCGAGTTGGCCAAATGAAAGATCATTGTTTTGATCTTCACCTATGCAAGCATTGTGGTCGGCACACCAATTCTTCACACAAATGCTTCAAAAACAAGTCTCCTACAAGAACAAAGATTCATATTGGATGGATATCTTCTTGGCAATGGGCATCAACAACCAAGAAGAAGTTTAAGTCACATGTCAGAACTTGTTCTAGAATATTGAACAATCTTGCAGTTGAGTTTTCGCCATCATCTGACATTGTACCTGACAGAGGGGGAAATGGTGGTCATCTACAAGCTTCAAAGCCACATCAAGCGAGCCTGAGCCACAATCTCTCATTCCAGATTCAGAGTTGTAGCCAGAGACAACACTTCAAGCAAGCCTGAGCCACAACTTGTCATTCTAGATTCAGAGTTGTAGCCAGAGACACAACACTTCAAGCGAGCCTGAGCCACAACTTGTCATTCCATATTCAGAGTTGTAGCCAGAGACAGGGATGCCCATGAGCATTCCTTTGGTTGGTGGACAACCTTAAACCATCCATGCGAGGTTGATATTCTTCCTCTTCAAAGAATTCAGGACACTTTCTCTAGCAGAAGACTTCAGCTTCTTGCTAGCTTTGGTAGAGTTCTGGGAAATGCATTAAGCATTCTAGTGTTGGTGGTCATCCTTAAACCATCACAGGTTGTAGACCTCCCTTCTTCTAGGTTGAAGGTCTGCCTCTTCAAATATGAGGGACACTTCCTCTAGCAAAAGCCCTCAGCTTCTTGCCATATTTGGAAGAGTTCCGGGAACTGCACTAAGCGTTCCAGTGTTGGTGGTCATCCTTAAACCACCTCTTTATGCCAACATTTCAGAGAGTTGATTCAGTCTAAGTGCTGCCATGCATACTTTGAAGATTTGTATTACAACTCTCTTCTTGGACTCACACATACCCCTTCGGATTAAGGGGGAATGTTGGACACCTAAGATTCTATGGGTAGGTGTGGAAGCCGAATGGACAAAAGGAGTCCAAGTGACCTTGGAATGTGGAATCCAAGAGTCACACCAATGTAATATAAATGTACATCTATGGTGAATAATAATACATCTCATGCTTATCTTTCTCGTGTGTGTATTTCCAATACCCGTGTTTAACACAAATAACCTCCTTAACCATGATCAAGAGACCTATCTGCCCAAGTGAAGGAAACCAAAGCCTCTTGAGAAGTTTTGGAAGCAAGTTATTATAGAGAAAAAACATGGGAGTAACAAAAAAACAACAATAGCAAAAGATTCTATCTTGGTGCTTAGGAGTGACTTGTGTGGTATAGAAAACTATTGGGTTCTTCTTTCCTTCCTTTGACTTGGTTGGATCCTTCCATTCTACTAGCGTTGGACCATAATATTCATCATCAAAATGCAATAGATGAGTGGTAAGTTGAGGAACGTTGACACCACCTTGGACACTAATTTGAGCTTCTCTATTGCACGACGCCCCAGTGCCCCTGGAGTTTGTGTTGTTGTGCTTCATGGATACTATTACATTGTGGCTATTGTGTTTTGCATATTGGGACTTGTTCATGGAAACACAGGGTTCTCTTGGCTCTCAGAAGTTGAGGAGTTAGCAACTACAGTGGAATTCTAAGACGAGGGAGAGGGTATAAAATGTAAGCCCATTGCACTTGCAAGAGCTCTCAAATTGGCCCAGGCTCGACCCAGGTGAAAATCAAGGTCCTTCACCCACCCTTCAAGCACCACAGTGGCCTCCTCCTAATCTCTCAGATGGCATGCCAACACATTTCTGAGTGCCCGTATACCGTCACCAAAATTGGTCATCTCCAGATCAACCACCATGTGTCGATAGTGCTGTGGTATGCTATCATCAAAATGTTCATCTTCCTGGCTATGCCAAAGAGGGAGAGGTAGTCAACCTCAACGTTTTCCACCCTTCTAGCTCTTCCGCGCTCCCTTACTATTCATTCAGCACTTATGCAAACCATTTATGTTGGCCTTCAACGATTGATTCCACCAGAGTTCTTAGCGGGCTGCTACGTGCGATTGAGCTTGTAAATAAGACACGTAACAAGGTGAGTGTGTGTTTCCGAAGTTAACAATAAATGCTGGGTGAGTGAGGACATGTCACCCCAACACATGTTTGGACATGGGACTGCGGAGAAGGTAGGCTGGGAGTGCTGCCAATCTCTTTGATTAATTGCCTAGGCTGTTGTGATCATGGAAGTGTATAATGCTTCCCTTTGCAAGTGGATCACTTGGATCTGGGGCGATGATTAAATATATTAGATTTAATAATGTTTCTATAGTAGTTAAGATTATATATATATATATATATATATGTTTTGTTTTAAAAAGGAGACTAAAGTTTTGTATTAATAAAGGTTAGATTTTGGGCCAAAACCCTTACAAAAGTTAATTGTATTTTGATCATTGATGCCATCCATTCTTAAAAAAACATCAAAATTGTTTCCATTTCTATTTACTCTAAAGAGATTACAACTAAACACACAATAAAAGGTCTCGAGGATTAGACAAAACTTGCACAATAACATAAAGACAGATTGAGATATGCGACAACCAAAAACGACCTCTAAGCATTCTTTTAACAATCACGTCCATTTCCAAGGAAGTCTTCTCCAGTAGAGGGTTGAGTCTTCTTTGCAAGAGTTGTCCCAGAGCCAATACCACTTGAACCTAGCTAAGAACTACTAGTAATAAGGTTTTCCATTGTATCAACCCTAGCATTAAGAGCCAAAATCTCATCCCTTAAAACATTCAGTGAATTCTCCATGTCGTTGAGATGTTGCTGAGATGGTGAAAACCCGCATGACCGTAATCTGTGACGTCAGAAGAATTGGCCCGACCTTTATGACTGGCCTTGGCTGACTGCATTGTGGAATACTTTAGTCACTCGCTTCTGCCTCTTCTGAAACTGGAAATCCTCCTCTAGATCACAATCTATGCTCCTATGACACTTTGCTACTTGATCTCTGACTTGATCACTCTTGCTGAATCACCTGCACTGGAGAATCAATCTGTCTATATCATTGAGTATCTGCAACGACCATGATTAAAACTTAATAAATGGTTGAGATTATCTCTAAGTCGATTCATGTGAGTTCCTAGCTAATTCACACATTTCTCAATTAATTTCTATTAATTAACCCATTTTTCTAAGTTAGAATCAAGAAAAATTAAATGATGGCTAATTAATTTAATTGAGCCATTTCTAGGTGGAATTTCCAGAAACAATTTCTGGGTTTTGGAGATCTCATGTGTTTGAGCCTATCAACGAAGTCTTGAGACTAGAAGACCATCTGATGCTACAAAAACTAACACTCCATATTAGCGAGGAAGGTGTTCTAGTGCTGTATTGCTGCTACAACACCCTATCTCTGTATCACCCCCTGTCACACAATTGATGTGTTGCCATTGTAACTACACGTCACTACTCACAAACCATTGTGCAACTCTGATGCTGCATCTATGTTGCTACTGACACTGCTATACTACTACCAACTTTGCATCTGCACTGCAAACACCTCTTAACTGTTGTTGTTGCAACTGCAACTACTACAACTGAGAAGCATCCTAAATACTGAATCAAATGTATATGTTGCATCTTCCTCCTGAGCATCTGACTGCTACAAGCCACTGCATTGTCCACTGAAGAATTTGTGTCGCTGTTGACTCTGCTATTGAGCCACCTGCTTTGCTGCCAACACTGCACTGCACTCCTCAGTGCTTGACTGCCACTTGTTTGTAACTGTCACTTGGGTAATCTGACTACATCACTAACACTAATCCATCCTACTACTGAACATTGTGGGCACATTTAGCAAGGTAATGATCCATGAGGAGGACACCTCACTGGACCCTGCGCAAGTCTACAACTCTGGGACTATAACTCCATATCTCCCTACCTCTCTCCTGGAGGTATAGTTGCAAACATAGTGAACTCTTCCTCCAACCTGGAGGACAACTTATCTATCTCTATGGATGTTGCTGCCTAGTCTTGCTTCTCCTACTTGTGCTTCTCCCTGAGAGGACACTAGGTACTGTAGTGGCCAAACACGCCACACTTGAAGCATTTGACCTTAGATAGGTCTTTCTTCTTCTTCTTCTTCCCTTGACCCTTTGATGCTAGGGCCACATTCTCCTCTTCATTCTCACCCTTTGCACCCTTGCTAATGCTTTCGCTGATGGTGCTCTTTAATAGAGCTCGCCTAAACTTCTTCTGTTGTAGGTCTGACCACATCCTGTCCCATCTAGGTAATGTGTCTTTTCCCAAGATAATTTGGACAAACACTTGCCACTCCTCCGAGGCACTGTTTAGTTCCAAACGAATAAGCTCTGTTGGTTGAGGTGCCTCCCCAACGGTTGCAAGCTGATCACAGACCTCCTGAATCCTAGTGAGAAAGGAATCCATGCTTTCGCCCTTTTGCATCCTGATACTCCTCAACCTCTCTTGTAGGAAAATCTTCCACTACTTGGAAGTAATCTGATATAGCTGGGAGAGAGCGCCCCACATCTTCTTAATCATCACTTTGTCTGCCACATGTGAGACTGAATGATCTCAGATTCATCCAAGATCAACTGCTTCACCTTCGTTATCTCTTTCCTGTACTCCTTCAGTTGATCTGGGTCCTAGGGTACCGCCACCACACTCCCTGCATACGTCTTCAGGCCATATTCATCTAGAATGAAGGGCATCCTAGACTTCCAGATGACATAGTTGGAGGCTCCCTCCAACCTATCCTGATCTCTAAGCCTAGTTGTGGCTATCTCTGAATCTAGTCGAAAATCTCCCTCTTCCTCTGCTTGGCTGTTGAATCTGCTATTCACACTCACAGTTGGAGTGAGAAAATCTGCTCACAGTTACTGCCAATTTGCAATTGGAAAAAATCAGATCTCTAAAACTCGAAACCACCTGAGAGAAATCCCCTTTGTGTGTGCCTTTCTCTTCCACTCGACACTGAATCTGTTGCAAAACCCTCTATTCCCATACAAAAATCTGCTATGCAAAAATCTGATCCGTTGTTGCTTCTAGCTACGTTGCACTCACGACTTTTCTGTACTCATGCAATTGTTCAGTCTGAACTCACATGATCCACACGCATGTACATGAGAATCTTGCGAGGTTCCTCGTGGTTGATTTGAGCTAATTTGTGCGACCCTAAGAAAAATTCGTACAACTGCTACCTTTGAGCCAGAAATTTTTCCCTTCGCCTTTGAGCTTCTTGTCTGTCAAATAAGCTTTGATACCATGTGAAAATTCCCTTGAAACACAACAACTGGAATTAATTCTCCTAACTGATTAACAATTTATTATTTTTCTGATTAATATTGAATTAATCACTGCAATTTCTTCAACAAACAAAAACACTGTGAAAGCAAAAAAATAGGAACTGAGAAATGCTAGCACACAAAATTAACACAATTTGTTTTTGGAAAAAAGTCCATGGAAAAACCCAATGTAGGAAAACTGGTGCAACACTTGAGGGTTTATTCTATTATGCAACAATGAACATTTGAATACAATCTTTGGAAGCCCAAATTGCTATCCAATCAGTGGTATTTGATAGAAAACATTTGGAGAGAAGGTTCTCTCCCTCCACCAACAAACCCCCGCCTTTGAAAACTAGCTGTCAACCCTTGCGTAGGCCGATTATTCTTCTGACGATTTGCGGGGTTGTGTTGGGAAAACTCTAGCAATACTCACAGTTGTTATGGGAAACCCCACCCAGCCTTAATATGCGATGTCAAAAAATCCACGTGACCTTTACCACTGATCTAGGCTAGCTGCGTTTTATCCTCCTCCGAAACTGGAAATCCTCCTCCGGATCACTGTCTCTTCCCCTCTGACACTTTGCTACTCGATCTTTGACTTTATCACTCTTGCCGATTCACCTACACTGGAGAATCAATCTGTCTAGATCACTGAGTCTCTGCAACTGGTCACACTCTCAAGTGCTCCTCACCTTCAAGTGTTCTCCAAAAAGCGTGATCTTCATCTACCCATCAACTTCTTCTTATAATCTCCAGTTGAGACTTCAACGGTCATGATTAAAACTTAATCAATGGTTGAGATGATCTCTAAGTCAATCTGTGTGAGTTTCTAAATAATTCACACCTTTCTCAATTAATTTATATTAATCAACCCCTTTTCCTAATTTAGACTTAGGAAAAATTAAATGATGGATAATTAATTTAATTGAGCCATTCCTGGGTGGAATTTGCAGAAACGATTTCTGCATTTTGGAGATCGCATGTGTTTTAGCCTCTCCTCAAAGTCTCGAGACTAGAACACCATCCGATGCTACAAAAACTAACACTCCCTCTTAGCGAGGAAGGTGTTCTAGTTCTGTATTGCTGCTACAACACCCTGTTTCTGTATCACCCTCTATCACACTGTTGATGTCTGTCCATTGTGACTGCTTTCCACTGTCCACCAACCATTGCACAACTCTGATGCTACATTTGAGTTGTTGTTGACACTGCTATACTGTTGCCAAAGTTGCATCTGCACTGCAACCCCCTCTCAATTGTTGTTGCTGCAACTGCAACTACTACAACTGAGAAGCATCCTAAATACTGAATCAACTGTCTGTTGCATTTGTCTCATGAGCATCTAACTACTACTAGCCACTGCACTATCCATTGAAGAATTTTCACTGTTGCTGTCTTTGATAATGAGCCACTTACTCTGCCAACATTGCACTATGCTCCTCAAGACTTGGCTGCCACTTGTCTACAACTGTCACTCGGGTAATCTGACTGACTGAATCACTGACACTGATCCATCTTGCTACTAAATACTGTGGGCCCATGTAGCAAGGTAATGATCCACGAGGAGGACACCTTACTCGACCTTGCAAAAATATGCAACTTTGGGACTATAACTCCATATCACCCCACCTCTCTCCTAGAGGTATAGCTGCAAACATTGCGAACTCTTCCTCCAGCCTGAAGGATGGAGGATAGCTTATATATCTTTGCAGACACTGTCGCCTGATCTTGCTTCTCCTGCTTGTCCTTCTTCCTGAGAGGACACTGGGTACTGTAGTGGCTAAAATCGTCACACCTAAAGCACTTGACTTTAGATAGGTTTTTCTTCTTCTTCTTGTCGTCCTTGACCCTTTGATGTAAAGGCCACATTCTCCACTTCCTTCTCACCCTTCATTCCCTTGCTATTGCTTCCACTGATGGTTCTCTTTAATAGAGCTCGCCTCAACTCCTCCTGTTAAAGGTGTGACCACATATTGTCCCATCTAGGCAATGTGTCTCTACCCAAGATACTTTGGACAAACACCTGCCACCCCAGACACTGTTCAGTGCCAAATGAACAAGCTCTATTGGTTGAGGTGCCTCCCCAACGACTGCAAGTTGATCACAGACCTCCTAAATCCTAGTGAAAAAGACATCTATGCTTTTGCCCTTTTGCATCCTGATGCTCCTCAGCTTTTCCTGTAGGAAAATCTTTAGCTGCTTGTCAGTACTCTGATATAGCTGGGAGAGTGTCCCACATATCCTTGGTTGTCCCTTTGTCTACCACATGTGAGACTATATGATCTCAGTCTCCATCCAAGATCAATCGCTTCACTTTATCCATTTCTTTCCTGTACTATTTAAGTTGATCTGGGTCATGGGGTATTGCCACCACACTCTCTGCATAGGTCTTCAGGCCATATTCATCTAGAAGGAAGGACATCCTAGCCTTGTAGATGACATAGTTGGAGGCTCCCTCCAACCCATCTTGATCTTTGAGCCCCGCTGTGGTCATCTCTGAATCTGGTCGAAAATCTCCCTCTTCCTCTGCTTGGTTGTTGAATATGCTATTCACACTCCCTGCTGGGGTGAGAAAATATGCTCACAACTATTGCCAATCTGCAACTGGAAAAGTTGCATCTCTAAAACTCGAAACCCCCTAAGAGAAATTCCCTCTTTGTGCGCCTTTATCTTCAGCCTGGCACTGAATTTGCTACAAAACCCTCTATGCCCAGACAAGAATATGCTCTGTGAAAATATAAGTCGTCGTTGTTGGCTACACTGCACTCACGACTTTTTTTCGTATTCATGCAACTATTCAATTTGAATTAGCGTGATCTAGGTGTCTTTACAAGAAAATCTTGTGAGGTTCCTCGTGACTAATTTGAGCTTACTTGTGCGACCCTCCGAAAAATTGGTACTACAGCTCCCTCTGAGACACAAATTTTTACCTTTGCCTCTGGGCTTCGTATCGATCAAACAAGCTTTGATACCATGTGTAAATTCCCTTGAAACACAACAAATGGAATTAATTCTCTTAACTAATTAACTATTTATTATTTTTCTGATCAATACCAAATTAATCACACTGCAATTTCTTCACCGAACATAAATACTGCGAAAGAAAAAAAAATAGGAACTGACAAATTCTAGCACACACACAAAATTAACATGGTTTCTTTTGAACAAAAGTCCTCAGAAAAACCCAATGTGGGAAAACTGGTGTAGCAAATGAGGGTTTATTTTATTATGCAACAGTGAACATATGAGTACAATATTTGGAAGCCGAATTGGCTATCCAATCAACAAGACATGACAGGAATATTTTGAGAGAAGTTTCTCTCCCTCCACCAACAAATCCTCACCTCTAAAAACTGGGCATAAAACACTGCGTAGGTTGATTCTGATTTTGACGATTTGCGTGGCTGTGCTGGGTAAACTCGCGTGATACTCGCAACTATTCTAGCTGCACTGTGGAATACTTCAGTCACTTGCTTCTGCCTCCTCCAGAACTAGAAATCCTCCCGCGGTTCACTGTCTCCACCCCTCTGACACTTTGATACTTGATCTCTAACTTGATCACTCCTGCTGAATCACTTGCACTGAAGAATCAATCTGTCTAGATCACTGAGTATCTGCAACTAGTCACACTCTCAAGTGCTTTGTACCTTCAAGTTTTCTCCTAAATGATTTTTCTCCATCTACCGATCGACTTCATCTTATAATTTCCAGTTGAAACTTTAACAACCACAAATTTAAAACTTAATCAATGGTTGAGATTATCTCTAAGTCGATCCATGCGAGTTTTTAGATAATTCACACATTTCTCAATTAATTTCTATTAATTAACCCTTTTTCCTAAGTTAGACTTAGGTAAACTTAAATGATGGATAATTAATTTAATTGAGTCATTCCTTGGTGGAATTTTCAGAAACGATTTCTTGGTTTTGGAAATCTCATTTGTTTTAACCTCTTCAAAAAGTCTCGAGACTAGAACACCATCCGATGCTGCAAAAACTAACACTCCCTATAGCGAGGAAGGTGTTCTAGTGCTATACTGCTACTACAACAGCCTGTCTTTGTATTACCCTCTGTCACACTGTTGATGTCTGGCCACTATAACTGCCTTCCACTGCCCACCAACCAATGCACAACTCTGATGCTTCATCTATGTTGCTGCTGACATTGTTATACTGCTACCAAATTTGCATCTGCATTGTAACCCCCTCTCAACAGTTGCCGCTGCAACTGCAACTATTGCAACTGAGAAGCATCCTAAATACTGAATCAACTATGTCTGCCGCACGTCTCCTAAACATCTGACTGCTATTAGCCACTACACTGTCCATTGAAGAATTTTCATTGTTGTCGACTCTGCTGCTGAGCCACCTGCTTTGCTGCCAACATTGCACTGTGCTCCTCAGCACCTGACTGCCCCTTGTTTACAACTTTCACTCAAGTAACGTGACTGCATCACTGACACTATCCATCCTACTATTGAATATTGTGGGCCCCTATAGAAAGGTAATGGTAATGATCCATGAGGACACCTCACCAAAGGGGCTTCACTCAATTAACCTATGACATAGCACGTGCGTTCATGGCATACTAAACAATACCCTTAATTTGACTACATATTGGAAAATACCTCTAAAAATCACTTTATTTAACCACCTACCAATACTAACCCAATACATTTTCCCAATTTAAAAAACCCCTACTTTCACTAGATATTGTAGGTATCCATTTTTCATTAACATTTTTTATACCCCTTTATATTTATATCCCTAACATAATGACATGATGCCTCTCTTATGACCCCACATGCATTCTACAATGCATCTTTCTTCTTTTGATATACATAGGAGATGCATATTAGTATTCCCAAAACGTGATTACTTAATCCACACACAAGCACATCTCACTATGATTTGTGGCATTTAATGGTCTAAGGGATACAAAGACAACCATGTTTTTGGAACACTGATTATGTGCATGTATAAAATGACATATAAATTGATCTATATGATGATGAAAATCAATTGATGAATCTTTATGAATATGTTTGCACCAAAGTGGCACCAAATAAGGTGTTCAATCACAAGCCTAGACCCTCTAGATGCAAGACCACTATCGACAACCAAGGTTAGGGCCCCAAATCTCAAATCCATATAAAGCGATGGGTTATATCCCCATCACTCAATTAATCATTCACTCACTATCTCTCAGCAAGGGAAATTATTACAACCTATTTGGGTCTTTCGACAGGAATAAAGAGAGCAACCTCCTTGTGTGTTATGCAATGCACATCCAAGAATATTGCTATACTCGTGAATTCATGGTGAAATCTAATGGACATGAAAAACCACCCTTATTTATAAGTAGCAACATTTATTTTTGTAGTATTTACAAATTACAAGCAATAGACGAGCAATTTGCTATTTTTTTGGCAAATGTTGTATATACAGACTATGGTATAGGAAAACTAAACTAGATGAATATTGTCTAGTCTCTACAATGATGTGATGTGATCCTTTGTAAATTCTCAATAAGATAAGTCATTTCTTTTATTTACCAAAAACAAGTTTTAATGGGGTCTAAGTTGCCAAGTCAAATAATTGTGTCATATTTATAGGCATGTGTGCTTGATTAAGTATTGTATTTTACGTTGTGATTTTCCTAGTTCACTTATAAACTAATGCAAAATATCTAGAACATATTGAATGTGCAGTCACACTCCAACAACATATACAAATTAAAACTCTAGCAACTTCTAATGACAAATGTCATTCATTGAGAGAATACCCTACAAGAAGTTACACTCAACCTTCAATTATTACCCTCTTTTCTTCAATCCTCTAGCATGGATTATTCATTCTTCAATGTGAAATCTTGCTCTAATGTTAGTATGTAGATGATGTGACTATGGCCTATCCATTTCATAAACATGGACACTTTTGTGGAATTAATTAAAAAAAGTGTTCTCTATCAAGTTAAGCTCAAGGCTTCTTTTCCGACTAGGATGAATGAGTGGCTCTATTTGGTCAAGACTAGTTGGCTTGGTTCACTGCTTGTATTGCCAAGACCGAGGATTATTTAAGAAATGAAAGAACCCTGTATTTAATGGCCAACAACAAAACAACTCTATCGTGTTAAGTGAATAAATGCAGTCTAATTTTTAATGTACGTTCATAACACTTCACTCCATTCCTCTCCTCATTCACAATATAATTAATTAATGAACAACTACTCAGTATTGAATTTATGGCATTATTCAAAAAAATGTTTGCCATAAACACATGGTTGTAGCTTGATATGATGCAAAAAACTCATGATCTAATGTTGTAGGAAATAGACCAACATTGATTTAATTGAAGAGACCACTTGGAAACTTGGGTGATATTTATTTTGGGCAATGTGTAGCCTTGAGGGAAAATTGCTTAGCTACATCTCACTGGGTATTCCATTCTAGTTGCTTATTTGATATTGTGCACATTCCTCATTTTGTCTTCATTATGAGGATAATATCCATACAAATGATCCCCTTCGTAACCCTAACATTTGATTGAGCCTTTCCCATTTTCCCCAAAGATTATTCCATCTTGAATCCATTCTAGATTGGTTGACTTTGACAATGTGTTAGGATTATTTTTAATGAAAAGAAGTTTAATTCCCTTGTTTGTTTGATCTTGTTGGTTATTTTAGAAGTCTACTTCACCCAGGTTCTAATCATACAAGTAGTTTTGCTTCTTGATTGTCATATCAAGAATTTTAGTTGCATCACATCAAATCTTGTCTCTATAGAATGCAAGCGGTCCGCTGAAGAACCTATGTATATTTACCTATGTAATGCTTAAAAAGGTACTTTCAGACTACTCTTTGATTCTTCAAATGTGAGACATTTTCAATGAATAAGATGGTGCGTGGTGATGTTTCAAACTATAATAATAATTCTTATGTGCATAGAGGCTTGCTTGAGACCCCCTATTTGAATATGCTTTGCGTTCCCCCTCTTTCCACAAACTTGATGTATTCTTCATTTTCCTCTAATTAATTTAAACTCTATATTAGTGAATCATTTTTCATTTTCCTCTAAAATTGATTTAAGCTTTATATTAGTTATGTGTTCAATTGATTTTTCTTTTCTTGAGTCCTTAACATTCTTGTGTTATCAATGTTAGAGCTCACACCTCCAACTTCAAGATCCTCATCATTTCTACCAATTATAATGATTCAATACTATATTTGTACTCATGTTGAGGACTAAAATAACAATGAGAAAGAGGCACAATCCAATGACAAAATGCATTAGAGAAAAATCCAATTGCACAATACCATGAGAAAGAGGCCCTTAGCTAAGTACAAATTGTTGGTAGAAAATTTACAAAAAGCACAAATTTACGAAGTAACTATCATACCCTCCATGAAAGATTTAGATGCAAAAACATTTACACTTTGAGCATCTCAATTGACCTGATTAGTGTTGAATTGGAAACATACGTAACCATTATTACACTATTTACATCAAAATATCTAATCAGTGACAATATGGCCTCTATGCCTAATTTCAACAACTGCCTTGAATGATGCAGTCCCTCATTAAGAACATTAGAAAACCATACATTAATATGATTAGAAAACTAATTTTGGTTCATTAAACACTACAAATAGACTCAACTTCAACTTCTACCATCCTTAAAGATTAAATTTAGTTAATATTGAATTTCCGAGACAGTGAAAGCTATGGCTAGTGTAAGGATTCTTAATGTTCGACTTGTTTCCTTGCAAAATTTTCATGTTGCATATCTGCATAACTTCCCTACACTTGACTTAATCGAAAAATTAAAACTTACATATGGTGCCTACCTATATTAATAGAACGATAAATTCATTCCTAATCTTTTCATGTCACATGCCCATGAAAACCTGTTCATAGTTTAGAATATGCCACTATTTAAGAAGCTATGTTAGTAACAATTTAGTTCCTCCCACTACAAGGAAAAGACCCTTTAGAGGATTTTTTTGAGGAAACCCTTATAAAAATAGCCTAGATATCTGTTTGTAGCGGAGGTCACTGGAGGAGGTTGGCGGATATATTCTTTGGGGATGTTTTTTCGCGGTGTGTTTATAATCATAACACGCACTGGTGCGCTTAATGTATATGTGACGCACCGGTGCATAGTAGAGGCTAAAGAATCGTTACAGAGTTATTTTTAAGTACTATGAAAACAACGGTGCACTTCATACATACGATGCACTGGGGCGTCTAATAAGCGGTTCCTCCCTTACAATGCACCGATGCATACAAGTTGATGGACATTGCGACAGGGTTTTCAAAAAAATGACTGTGCAATTTATAAAGTGCAGCGGGGCGTACGATCAAATGGCACACCGAGACACTCACTATATAAACTTCCCAGTGCCTTGAATTAATCGAGCGCATCGACCAATTGGTTAATCAAAAAAATATTTTCACTATTTTGGTGTTATACTTTAACAATGATGCCACGATGCATTTATGGTGATACAACGCCTCAGAATAGGGTGTTTATTTAATGAAAATATATGGTGATTTTTATGTAACACGCCCAATTCCAGTCGTAATCGCTAGCCCAGTGTGTTTCATTAATTGAGAGCACTGCACGAGGGTTTTATTTAAAAAAATATTTTCACCATTTCGATGCTATACATTAATGACGACGACCCAGTGCGGTTTAGGTACAACGACGCACCGACATAGATTTTTTATTCAAAAGAAGCACGGTGTGCTTCGTACAAACCGTCCCGATGCGTCTTTATAATCCAGTGCACCGTAAAAGGGTGAAGTTAAAAACATTATTTCCACCAAGTTCGGTGTTATTCTGTAACGACGAAGCCCCAAGGCAGTTAATGTTCCGTAACACACCGTCCCATATTTTTTTTAATTTAAATAAATGCGGCGCACCATTGATACAACCACCCGATAAGTCTCATACTGGAGCGCACCGATAAAGGGTTAATTTAAAAAAAATTACCGGTCGTAAAAATTCATTTTTACTATTTACAATCCTGTAGAGCTCTCAAGCATTGGTGTGACATTTTCTTCTCTGAGGCGCCTTGCCATCGATGCTCCCATTTCTCGCATTGCTTTCGTCCGTTGCTCAGTGCGTGGACTTCAAATTTTGTGAAACGGTGGGAAAATTTGGTTTTTTAGTACTCCATTGGAAACATGCCTCCTCGACGCGCAAATGTGCAGGTAATATATATGTTTCTCACCAACATAAGCTTTTATCGGATTAATTTTGAAAATTGACGTAGAATTCATTATTTTTTTGTTTTTTTCCTACAAGGTGTGTTCGAGCCGTTCAGCCCGCACCGTTCCTGGTGCCCCATGTAAATTTATAGGTCTTGCCGCAAACAGTGTTAACAGAAACCACACCGGGTGGTTAATGTGACAACCCTATGCGCTATCGACAAAAGCACGCCACAATAAAAATAAAATTTTTGTGGTGCGTGTCAGTTTCCAGTTGCACCAAAAATTTATAATATTTTAAAAATAAAAATTTATTTTATATTCGGTGGTGCGTTGGTTTACCGGAATGCACCAAGGAATTATTTAAAAATAAACATAACGACCCAGTGCGTCTATATTGCGGGAACACACCTAATGTGCGGTGCGTTGGTCAAAACTACTGCACCGGGGCATTTTGTGTTTGGATACTCCACCGCCAGTGGTAAAATATTTCAAATGGGCAGTGCGTTGAGCTATAACAAACACCTCGGGGTGGATATGGTTTGTCAACACACCACCTATAGTATTTATTTAATTAATATTTTTTGTTGTCGCGATGCGTGACTGTCTTTTATGCGCACCATGGACAATGCGTGACTGTTTTTTGTGGTGAACATTTTTTTTGTTTTTTAAATAAAAGTTCTATTTATATATTTGTAAATACATTTGTCATTTTAATAAATTTTTTTATGTTTTATGTATGAGGGAGAATGATGTATTTAGTATGTGAATCATTCAACGACGTCAACGGAGAGAGGAGAGACAACAACAAGAGTAGAGGGATGAGAATTACAACATGATACAACAATGGGAGGCAAGGGAGAGGGAGAGAATTTTGTATCCTCGCCCTATGACGCCACCCACCTAGTTGCTCTTAAGGGATGTAGAGCTCCTTAAGTTCTATGAGGAGGCTACAACCCTAAAGGGGCACAACAACTTATTAGTACTATATATATATATATATATATATATATATATATATATATATATATATATGTGGGATGCCCACAGACAGGCTTTCCATGTCAGTCCTGACCAGTGGTACTAGCCAACTGAAGAGGACATGTATTTTATCACTGGCCTATATAGGAAAGGGGAGGATTTTCCCTAGTTCCTTGATGTCCCCTTCAATTATGCAGTAGGGAGTCAGTTTGTGTAATCTCAGAGATACATTAGGGATGACATACTTTCTCCAGCAGATTTTCAAGTGTATGCTGGACAACTACAAATTTCTTCTTTTGGTCCAGAGGAGGTTAGGTGCCTCTCACTATTACTAACCACCATTGCACATTATACCAGTGACGTGTAGCGTATTATTTACCCTCTTTTATTTAATGTTGGTTCTCTATTCTAGAGGCCATGACTTGTTAGATGGTCTGCCATTATTTTTGCGACAATTTTGTATAGCCTTAGATAAATGTCGTTCTCAGGCACATGGGAGGTTGACCTCCCCTTTTGCTTACGAGTTGTTTTGTTTATTTTTTGAGAGGTTTCTTGAGATGATGCCTACTTTTGTCTATCGGCCTCATAGGCCAATGATAGAGGTACAAATGCACATGTGGGGCGAGATGATTCCCAAGAGGGGCTAGTCAGAGTATCCGTCCAGGATTTCGAGTGATGCACTGGAGCTACTAGCCAGTGAGGATGACCACATGTTCATGATGGTGCCATGTCCTTATGCAAGGTTGGATTGGCGAGGGTGTACCAACATCTTCTTCACATATGATGAACCACCAGATGATAGAGGTAATATTAGTGTTTTATTTAAATTAATATAGTTTCATTTATTGTCTTAATTAATTAGAAGAAAATTTATCCTAACACGTTATTTAACTTGTTTTATTAAATTGTTCAATGAAATTTTCTAATTATTGTTTTGTACTATATATTTTGTAGATATTGGCACGTTTGTTGGGGACATGCCTCCACCCCCACCGGATGATAATGTAGATGATGAGGAGATGGTGGAGGTTGCGGAGGGTGAGAGACCTCCTCAGGTGCAGATACCCACGGGCATGTGGTGTAGGGATGAAGTTTGATTCAGGATGGAGTTGGGCAACCGACTGTGTAGACTCTTGGTTGATGAGGGAGTTCGCCCTGCGACGATCAGAGACATCCAGGTAGATCATATTCTCACGGATCTCTGGAGGGACACGCCACGCGATATGATGAGCCTTATGCATCATATCGTCGAAGCTTCCAGGCTACTAGCATCGAGGAGGGATAGGCGCCACACAACAACTCGGATGATGATCATGAGGGGAGTGATCATTCTAGTACTCCACCTCCTCCTCCTTCACCTCGCGGAGATGAGCAGGCATCACCTTCTGAGCAAGCGTCATCTGGGCAGGCACCTCCTAAGAAGACACCATCTAAGTAGGCACCATCTGAGCAAGCACCTCCTGAGCAAGCACCATCTAAGTAGGCACCATCGGCTAAGCAAGCCTCGACTAGTTATAGTATTGTTCATGTACCACCATATATTTGACATTTATATGCAATTATATTACAATTGTATATTTTTGACATTATATATATATATATGGTGCATGTATTTTATGTTCATGTTGATGTACTTAACTTATGTTTTATGTTAATGTTGATATAGTTCCAACTTATCTTATCATATGCTTTAGAGAGGTCTATTTTAATAATCATACCTTTCCCCCTGTTCCTTTTGATGCTATGCGGAGTTTCCTATGCCACCCTTATAGCTTCATGGATCTGTCTCCCCTCTAGGAACCCAAATTGTTCGTTCGATACGTTCCTAGACAAAATCGGCTTCAGCTTGACTGCTATGACTTTTGAGATAATTTTATAGATGCAATCGCATAAATAGATAGGTATGAAATCGTCGAAAGAGGCATGTTCTTCCAACTTCGGGATAAGGGCTATGGACGTAGGGTTCATCGGTTCAAAGATAGCTCCCTTTGTCCTAGATTATTCAACCAACGCTGTAAGATCCTCCCCCAAAGATTCAAAGGAGTGTTGATAGAATTCGACTGTCCAACCATCTGGCCCAAGACTTTTATCCTTCTGCATTGCCTTGAGCACTCCTTCCACTTCCTCCTTTGACGCTGGGCATGTCATCATCTCATTTTCCTCTTCCTCAACATATTTGGGTAAATGTTGGGCTACCTTCACCACTTCGGCTATAGTAACTTCCGCAGGGGCTTTTAAAACATTCATGAAGTGGTCCTTCCCCATAGATGCTAATTCAACAAAAGAATTTTCTATCCTGTCATCCTCCGTCCCCATCCCCCAAATGGTGTTGAATTTTTTCCTCCCTTTGGAATAGTTGTGGAATAACTTCATATTTCGTCTCCTGCTAACAACCATATAGCTCTTCTCTTCAGCCTCCATTATTCCTCCCTTTCCAATAAAATTTTCCTTCTTTCTGTAGGTTTTAACCCTGAACAAAAATTATCTACACACGAATCTTATAACAGAAAGTAAACAATAGTGAGAGCATAAAACATAATACAGATAAACACAGAGATTTTCCCCTGGATCGCAAATTGGGACGACCAGCTTGATTTTTCATTATATTCCTTTTAGTGTTACAACACATATATATACATTACAAAGCATACATAAACCCCAATCCATTAACCCTGCATTAGAACATAACCATAGTTCCCTTGACCGGATCTACAAAATACCAGGTGCCGAAAACCATCGTACCCCAAAACCATGTGCAAAATCATACTAAAACATGGGTGGAGTCGCACACCAAATTTTTTTTTCGCGGGCGTACCCCCGGACCACTAACGATCAGGGGCGCACTCCCCCTTGTGACACTGCTGGCCGGCGCGATATCGGCGCGTGGGGCTAGTCGTGGAAAGAATATAACACATACCCAACATTCTCCCACTTGTTGTTTTCTTTCCACAGGGGGCCACAGGAGAGCTTAGTCATTGAGCCAATTCTTCAACACCCATTGTTTCTCTACACCAAGAGAACTTCTGAGTGCTCACAGACTTCGTCAATGCATCTGCAACATTCTTCAAAGTGTCCACCTTTACCGGCAACACCCTTTTAGCCTCAACCATATCTCTAACAAAGTGATATTGAACATCAATGTGCTTTGTCTTTGAATGGTAAGCAGGGTTCTTAGCCAAGAAAATTTCACTTTGGCTATCACAGTCTATCCTTATAGCTTGCTGTACTAACCCCATACTTGAACACAATCTTTTCAACCAAATTTCTTTCTTGCTTGCATGAGTGGCTGCTATGTATTATGCTTCTGTAGTTGAAAGAGCCACTACAGTCTGTCTTTTACTCATCCAACTGACTGCGCCTCCAAATAGGCTAAACACATACCCACTTGTAGATCTTCTTTGGTCCAGATCTCCAGCCCAGTCTGCATCAACAAAACCACGAATGTCCAACATTCTTTCCAATCCTGGTCTTCCCTGGTAGCACAAGCCATAATCACTAGTACCACGTAAATATCTGAAAACCCGCTTCACTGTTGTCTAATGCTCCTTCCCTGGGTTTGACATAAACCTGCTCAATACTCCCACTGCATGTGCAATGTCTGGTCTAGTACAGACCATTTCATACATGAGGCTACCCACTGCACTTGCATATGGAACACGGGACATATCCTCCTCTTCTTCTTGTGTCTTGGGACACTATTCGGCAGATAACTTTACACCTATAGGAATAGGAACATTCACCGATTTACTATCCTGCATATTGAACCTCTGCAATATATTCTCGACATACTTCCTCTGGTTTAACCAGAGCTTCCTCTTTGCTCGATCTCTCTTAATTTCCTTTCCCAAAATATAGTTTGCAGCACCAAGATCCTTCATGTTGAATTTGGAGAACAGCTGGGTCTTCAAATCTTGGATAATTTCTTTGTCATTTCCAATCAACAACATATCATCCACATACAAGACCAAATAAATAACACGGTCACCAATTAATTTAAAATAAACACGGTGATCCTCCTTGCTTCTAGTGAAGCCAAGTCCCCGTATATAGGTATCAAATTTCTGATACCACATCCTTGGTGACTGTTTTAACCCATACAGAGACTTCTTCAACCTGCATACTAGTTCTTTCTTACCCTTCACCATAAAGCCTTCAGGTTGCTTCATGTAGATCTTCTCTTCTAGATCCCCATGAAGAAATGTTGTCTTCACATCCATCTGTTCTATCTCAAAATCAAATGCAGCAGCAACAGATAAAAGTAATCTAATAGAAGTAACTTTGGCAACAGGAGAAAAAAATCACCAAAATCAATTCCCGGCACCTGGGAATAACCTTTTGCTACCAACCGAGCTTTGTATTTCTCCACCTTGCCTTCTACATTCATCTTCTTCTTAAACACCCATTTGCTCCCAATGGGCTTCCTTCCAGCCGGCAACTCCACCGGATCCCATGCATCGTTTTTGTGCAAGGATGCCATTTCATCAACCATGGCCTCCTTCCAGAGTTTTCCATCCTCTGAATCTACTGCCTCCCTGATAGTTATGGGTTCATCATCAGTTATAGTTAAGGCAAAACCTGAACAGAAAGCAGATGGACTATACCTTTCTGGTTGCCTTCTTTCCCGAACTGATCTTCTCAAAGCTGGGGTTTGTGGCTCTTCCTCTTTTGAATCTTCTTCTATTGTAGAGTCTGATTCATCCTCCTTTAGCTCAAACTCTATCTTCTCAGGTTCCTTTGGTAGGACTTCATGTGTAACAACATCTTTCACCTCTCTAAACACCACATCTCGGCTATACACAACCTTCCTTGTTTTCGGGTTCCAAAGCTTGTAACCCTTTAAACCATCCTTATACCCAATAAAGATGCACCTTTCAGATTTATTATCCAACTTGGTCCTTTTCTCCTTTGGAACATGTACATATGCATCACATCAAAATACCCTTAGATGTGAAAGAGAGGGTTTCTTACCAGTCCATACCTCATGTGGAGTCTTATCCTCCAACACTGATGAAGGTGATCTGTTAACCAGATAGCATGTAGTCTCCATTGCCTTTGCCCAAAATTCTTGTCCTAACCCGGTACCACTGAGCATGCTTCTTGCCTTTTCCATCAGTGTTCTGTTCATTATTTTTGCAACTCCATTTTTCTGAGGTGTGTATGGAGTAGTCTTCTGTCATGCTATACCACACTTCTTACAAAACTCTTCAAATTCCTTCTTGTAGAACTCCCCACCACTATCTGTCCTCAAAGCCTTTATCTTCTTCTCTGTCTGGTTTTCCACCAGAGCCTTAAATTCTTTAAATCTGTCAAAAGCTTCAGATTTCTTCCTCAAGAAATATATCCATGTATTCCTTGAGAATTCATCTATAAATGAAACATAGTACACAGAATTTCCCAGTGATGGAACTGACACAGGTCCAAACACATCACTGTGCACAAGTTCTAATATCTTGTTTGCCCTCTTAGCACCAGAAGGAAAAATCACCCGATTTTGCTTCCCATATACACAATGTTCACAGAAATCGAAATCCAGAGAGAAATTAGACATACCTTCTACCATACCATTTCTATGCAGTATCCGAAGGCCCTTCTCTCCAATATGTCCAAGCCTTTGATGCCATAACATGGTCTTTTCTCCGGAGATAGCTAGGCTTTCCGCTCCACTTTCAGGAACCATAGAATTGTTACACCCATCAATAACAGTGCTACCTTGTAGCTTATACAAAGTTCCAGTCCGAACTCCCCGCATTAATACCAGTGCTCCCCGAACCATCTTGCAGGCATCTTTCTCGAACACTGTTTTTACACCTGCATCATCCATCTTGCTTACAGAAATCAGATTTCTGGCCAATGCAGGAATATGCAGAACACCGGGAAGTGTTCTAATCCTTCCACCTTGCAGCTTCAGCTTGACCTTTCCACGTCCGACGATTCTGGCCTTCCTATCATCCCCTAGGAAGACATCACCATCATATTTATCATACTCGCAGAACCACTCCCTATGGGGAGTGAAGTGAAAGGATGCACCTGAGTCAATCAACCATGACTCATGATCTACATGTGTATTTGAAGAAGAAGCCAAATACACATCCCCACCTTCATCCGAGGTGGTTTTTGCCTCTGCAGAAGGAGCTTCATCAGGTCCCTTTCCTTTCTCAGGAGCTTTAGATCTGCATTCCTTTTTGTAGTGCCCTTCCTTTCCGCATTTCCAGCACACCTTTACAAACTTTCCAGGAGATTTAGATCTCCCTCTAGATTTAGATCTCCCACTCGAAACCTTATTCTTGTTTCTATTCTGGGACCTTCCTCGTACGGATAAGGCATCTCCATTTTGACCCTCCATATTTCTCCGTCTCATTTCCTCCGACAGCAAGGCTGAGACAATGTCATCAAAATTCAAGGTAGTTGTATTGCTACCTATTGCAATAACCAGACTATCCCACGAGTCTGGTAGAGAACACAACAAATTGATGCACTTATCTTCATCTAAGATTTTAATATCAACAGATGACAGCTGACTTACCACAGTATTGAAGGCATTTAGATGCTCTGTCACTGAGTCTCCATCCTTCATCCTCAGGTTATACAGCTTTTTCCGCAGGAACAACTTATTCACCAGAGACTTAGATTGGTACAAAATCCCAAGTTTTTCCCACAAATTCTTCGTCGTAGCTTCCCCAGATACATTCAACAATACGCAGAGTCGACTTCCATTCTGCGCAATGCGGCTCTTAGCCTTCCGATCCAGTTTCTTCCAGTCTTCATCTGACATTGCCGTTGGTTTAGTACCTGGATCTACTGCGATCCACTGATCTTTATCCACCAACAGATCCTCCATATTGAGCTTCCACAACTCAAAACTCTGACCATTAAATTTCTCGATCTCTATCTTTCCACCGCTCACCATCTTCTTTCATCGCAAGAATCGATCCCACAGATCTCCCACTGAACAGGGTCTACCTCAGGCCCAAGCAAAAAAAACCCTCAGCAGCAAAGGCGTCCCCTTGAAGCTGAAACAACTTTGATACCAAACATAGGTTTTAACCCTGAACAAAAATTATCTACAAACGAATCTTATAACATAAAATAAACAATAGCGAGAGCATAAAACATAATACAGATAAACACAAAGATTTTCCCTTGGATCCCAAATTGGGATGACCAGCTTGATTTTTCATTATATTCCTTTTAGTGTTACAACACATATATATATACATGCCGAAGCATACATAAACCCCAATCCATTAACCCTGGATTAGAACATAACCGTAGTTCCCTTGACCGGATCTACAAAATACCAGGGGCCGAAAACCATCGTACCCCAAAACCATGTGCAAAATCATGCAAAAAACATGGGTGGGTCTGCACATCAAAAAAATTTTCACCGGGGCGCTGCCCCGGACCCCAACAGTGGGGGCTGCCTCCCCCCTTGTGACCCCCCTGCTGCGCTCGGCTCAACGTACAGTGCGTGGGGCTAGTCGTGGAAAGAGTATAACACATACCCAACACTTTCCACCTCCATTTTTTTTTAATAATTTCCTTCTTTTCCTCTGTTTCATAACCATCTGATTTTTGGCTTTCCATTCTCCCCAGTTCCTCCCCCAACCTTTTCAGATTCTCCTCCTGAACTTCCAATCTCTCAAGGTCAGTGAAATTATATTACAACAAATTTGAGATAGACAGTTCAATCAAATATTAAATTAATCTAAAAGATTTAATAGACATACCTTCTTGTACTGCATCCCTGATCAAACCAGGGCCTGAAGTTCCAATCGCTGTAAGTCAGTCAAATTATATTACAATAGCTTGTAGATAGACAGTTCGGTGAAATATAAAATTAATCTGAAAGATTTAACAAACATACCTTCTTGTACTCTGCTGTGGCTTTCTGGAATACCACCCATTAGGAACGAATTACTAGTGTGCATCAAGAAAATTACTAGGCTTGTGGATGTAACACCAAGAAAAATTATACAACACCTAATGAGTTGTTATCTTTAAAGAACACCTGTTCATTTCTATTTCATAAAAATATATAGATTTTCCATTGCTGCCAACAACAAGTTCTCATCCATTTGTTGAAAACTTAAAGAAAAAAAACCCAAATGAGCATTTTTATTCATACATAGAGAAATCCAGACCTTCATAAATTTCCTACAAATATTCACCCAGTCAAACATATTCATAGGGTTCTATTACATTATGAATGTATCTATGATGTCAATGCTTCAAATCACAATTAACTATGAATTAATACACAGTCAGATTACAAAAAGAAAGAAACAAAAGGATTGAAATTATAAAAGACCAGAGGCCCTGTACCTTAATTTCATCTTCCTCAACTAAAATATCAGCACCAGGGCTGCGAAGAGTCTGTAATGAAGCTTCAAAATGTAGCTTACTGTGAAAGATATTGCTCCCATTCCAAGCATTGTCAACAATATATCCACATACAATAATAAAGCATTATGCTACAAGCAAATTGTGACAACACTAAATGAAAAGTACTTTCTCTTCTTTGGTTGTTCCTAATCTTCTTTTCCCATTGACAACCTGCCTCACTCATCAAAGCATAATTTTTTCTTCTAGTTGTGTTCTTGAGAGATATCATAGGTATATTTTGTATGAAAGTTTGTGAAAAGTGACCAACAGGTTGCCTACTTTTCATTTTTGGAGGTGATATGTAATGGAATAAAAAAAATTCTTATGTATTTTCCTTTTCCAAACCATGAAATAGAAACTTATGCATTCTTTCTATGGAAAATAAAATCAATTAAAATTTTCATACCACTCAAATTTCACCCTATCAAATTATTGCCAATCCAAAAGTTGCAAAAAATCAGATACCATTCACCTTCAAACACCCCTTGGATTAGATTCACAAATTACAAGGCCCATCAAACACATATATATCAATATAGGAAAAAATAAGAAAGAATAGTGCCATCACCCTTCCAATATACCATAAGCACATATCTCAATAAAGTTGCAAATAATTTTCAAACCAACTACCATCACCTACCCAAAGCCCTTTACAAATAGTAATTAATATTAATTTAGTTTAGTGAAAGGAAATGCCCAAAATATGATTGAGGACTCAATTGTCAATAATAACCAAGTGCAATTTAACTATTGTAGACCTCATGTGTATGGCCAAAATAGAAGTACTTCCAAAAAGAATATGATGGCAGATTTGTGCATGATTTGAGCTACATAATCTGATTTATATGTCCAATTTAAAAAATAGGAAATCCAACTACCACACAAACATTTAAAATAAAATGCACTTCATGTGTAAGGCATTCCTCTGGTGTAAATTTGTTGACTTGAGTGAGCAAAAACCATCCTGATTGAACCTCGTGCCAGTAGATCCTTGATATCCTTTCTAGAAAGTGAACCATTAATATAAAAATTAAAGGAAAACATTAACATTAGTGAGAAGAACCACACACTTATCTGCAAGACATATTCATGAAAAAGGAACCAACTCTTCTTGATTTTCGTGATTAAATGGACCAACTTCAAAGGAACCATTGTAGAAGGCATCCAACACAAGTGTTGAGGTAAGGGATGCCCTTACCTTCAAATTGTATATATGTGTTGAGGTATGGGGTACATATAGTTATATAGGTATGTAATTATATTGTTTTTATGGAGGAAATACCAAATTAATTTTTGAGTGAAACACAACTACAAAAAGATGAATGGCTAGTGAAAGAAACTTACACCAAAAAGTAGGTAGAAAAAAAAGTTTGAGTTATCTTGAACATTCACCATTTGAAGTATTCACTAGACCTAGAGCCAAAAATTACAAAATTAACATCAGATTCATACAAAAAAATCAACAAAAATACAACCAATAACTATTTATAAATAATCCAACAGATGTAAATACATAAGGAAAGTGAAAGTAGAATGTTTTGAAAATTAACCTTGTTCAAAATTTTCACAAAATCTGAAAAAAAATTGTAATAACTTTCTTCTAATTTGTATGTATCATTCTTATCATTGCACGATAAGTTTTAGATTGCTATAACAGATTCGATTTGTACAAAATCATGACCTGTCAAATCATACTTATACATGCGTTGCCCGTTTATTCTACTATACCAACATAATTGAAGCTCAATGCATTCTAATCTATCTGAAAGGTCGATGTCATTATGGTATTAAAACACCTTATTACCATCATTCTTCCTTATTCTTTGAACCCTTCCAATGTACCACATTCCATAAGAAACACCTTGTTTTGTACTTCGAGGAACACCTTTTTTTGCAGTACGTTCAATGGGGGGAATTGAGTTGTTTTTAAACAACACCCCACAATCTGATCCAATTCCAAAGCCAATTGAAACACCGTTTTGTAGAGTCTTCCCATCTCGCCTAAAGTAGACCCCATTTCTCACTTTCGTCAACCTATATTTAGATATTGTTGGATTTCCATGCAACTTAATAACCAAACATACTTTGAACATATCCTTACCATCAAGATTCACCACAGGTTTTATAGTTTTTCTTACATTTTCATCAATGGAATCTAAAATTTCATCCAACTCATGTCTCCACTCACTTTCCATTATTTTCAATCCACTTTCATTTTGTACCAATGAAGAGGAAGATTGAAATATAGAGTTGGAACATCTCGGTGGAGAATCATCAACTACTTCATCCACAATTTGGAATGTTGGATAATCTTTATCCTTTGTCCATGGTTTAACCCTCTAAGAAAATTGAGTGTAATTTTCTAGTTTCATTCCAAGAGTTGATAAAATGTCTTGTGAATCCTTCAATCCAATCTCAAGGGCTTATACAACTTTAGCTTCTGTGGATATTGAATCATATTGTGACAACATGCCAATGTTTTGTATTGTTTCTTGGTGAAATTTATTCCAAATGTTTTCTTGCTTCTTATGGGATTTATTAAAATGAAGCCCTTGGGGATTTGATTCTTCTTCAACAACTCTATTAAGGGTTCCAACAACGTGGATAAAGTCAATGAAATCATAGGCCCTCTCCACTCCAACCATCACACCAACATTGCTAAAGAATTTCTCACATACATCTGACCCCGTCAGGTGCAAAACACATGGCAAGTTAAAGTATTGATCTCGACACAATATCATCAACAAAACTACAAAATGGTAAGAAATTCTCACATCTTGATATGCCTCTTTGATGATGAAATCTATGTTGACATTAGTATGAGATTGTTTTTGTACCCAACATTGTGAAGAAATGATGAACTCATGAAGCATTTCACACTCTTTCCCAAAGCCTCAAAGTATGAGACATAAATATGTCAATGTAGTTAACAACAATCATTAGATAAGTCTTTGTAGCTTGCGTCCTCTCTAACTTTCCACTTGGTGTACTTCTCAACTCTTTCAAACAGTTTTGAACATGCCTTGAAGAAATGAATTGTGCAGAACCCCAATTTTGTCGATCCATCCTCTATATATATTCACACTTAATCTTGTGATCATCCACTTTAAAAGTGTGATAAACCATTCTGACATGACCAAAAATTTTGTACTCATTTCCTAAAACCAATTCTCATCGACCGTTAAACAAAGGATTCACTAGAATTTTGTCGTTGTGGTTGTAATGTTGGTCATGAAATCCTGTTACATTGCAATCATTGTACCACCCAGTTAACCTCCACCCTTCCCAAGGAATTTTATATCGAAGACCTATTGTTGAAGAATAATCCTTCAAAATAAGTTGTCTTCTTCTGTTATCCCCATCTGAGGAATGACCAAAAATAGGTCCCAAATTGTTTTATACGTGTTTCTTCAACATAGATTCTAAATTTTCCCATTGTTGATTAAAAAAAATTGCATTGAATTTATTGCATGTTGGATGAACAACCACAACCAAATGAGGAAGTTTTTATGGTAAATGGTTCGTAATAATAACACGTGCATAGTGGCCAATAACATTGTTTTTAAAATAATTTGTCATAATATCATAGTTTACATCTCCCTCACCAACTGTCACCAAGAAATGTGATTCGCATTGATTTTCTTCTTTCGAACCACAAATCCCCACCAGTGTATCGCTTTTTTCTACCCACGTAACATATTTTTTCACAATTGTTTCATCTTCAGAAAGGTATAGACGAATTGGTACATAACCATGTTTAGCTTTATAAGAAGCATAATTTTTTCTAACTGCCACAAAAATGTGCTCATGCTCCCCTGGGATATATGTCAATGACTTTCTAACTTTCTTTAAAGTTGTAGATATTGAAGGAACATCCAAATTCAAGCTAATAAAGTTATGTAATCTAGGACCTCACCATAACTTGATAATCTCATAAAGGGATTTTTTGGATGTACTATACCTTCTCCCTACTTTTGCATGCATCAAGTTATGAAATATATCCTTGAGAAATTCCCAAAATGCATCTTTACCTTGTAATTTTCCTTTATTATGTGCCTCACATCCTTACAAAACCTAAGACATCCTTCCTTTCTGTTAATTTGAACAAATTTTCCTTTAGAGATCTCATTCTAAAAGAGAGTGTAGCAACCTTTGTCCTCTACCACCAAAGATCTTGCATTGTTGATCTATGGTTAGTATTTGTAACCCTTGTAGCATTCTTCAATTCATTTTAACTCAAATAGTCCAACCTTCTACTTTTTCATGTATCTCGTTCACCGCTTTTATTGGTGCACCTTGATTCACGCTATAATCGCATCATGAAGCCATTACATTCTCGAACCAACTTACAAAATCTACATGTTAATGAATCAAATGGGAACCCTTTTTTAGAACCCCTATGGCAATGAATATGCCTATATGTACCATCAATACGACATTCAATACCCTCATAACATAGCATGATCTTGCTATGCTTCTCTATGGCCCATAATTTTCCACCCCTTTGATCATCCATTAGGACCTTTGTTTCCAATATCTCCCCATTTCTATTAATATAAGGATACCAATACCCCAAAAATTGTAGTAACAAGGGAGATAATTGATCTATAATAATATGAAAACACAATTAAAAAAAAATTAAATAGAAGAGAAATAAAATAATATACAAATTCATATTCAAGTTTATTATAAACTATTAATTAACCACTAATTAACACACTTGAAGTAGATGGATTTGCACTTGTCGAACCCCTATATAATACTAATGGTGATGATGGCACCAAGAACCTAGTCAATCTTTGTTGGGACTTATCATTTGTAGGCTTCTTAGGTCTCCCAACTGTGCCACTCCTCAACCCAATCTCTTGATGTGAAGCCTCATTTTTAGTAGCAGTGTGCTTCTTTGATTTCATGTGTTCATTTAGAGAATTGACAATATTACCACTTTTCGGCACTAAACAAAACCATTTATTGCATTTTGTACATTCGAATCTCACTTTTTTCATGTCCTTATAGTATGCAAGTGTTGCTTCCACCACCTTGAACAAATTAGGCTATTGTGTCTTGTAGAAATCATCTAGAAGTTTGATTGGTTGATCAATATGAAATATATCTCCAACCACCGTTGTTTTTTGTACTTTGTTACATGAAGGAATTTCAATACCACTTAGAATTGAAAGACGTTGTTGATGGGATCCTGCTTTCATATGATGGTTTTTGAGGTTGCGCATTGTTAGAAATACCAATGATACATCACCTGTTCCATAATAAATCTCACAAATTTCACAATGGATCTTTATTTAGATTCTCCCTTTTTTGAATATACTTTGAGAGTAAGTTTCTCATTGACAAACTCTTCCATCACGTTTTTTTCCCAAGATGCCAATACAATAGGATAAAAAATTGTGGCTTGTTCCATTGAAAAATACATATTTTCAACTCTTGGTTTTTTATGCATAGGTCCCTCCACATTCTCTTCCATGTTTTCAAATATTGGTATTCTTTCCACTAATTTTGAACCTGTTGTTTCCACATTAAATGTGCCTAGTTTCCTCTTGATGCCTAAAAGTGTTGTATAAAATTTCCATTTATTCTCTTGCTTTGGATTGAAATATAATCCATCTTGGATAAAATAAAAATGGTATCCAAATATTTCACAATCCATAATTTCATCATGGATTTCAAAAAAAGTACAACCTTCTCGACACCTAAAAATGCCAATCATAGATTTCTCTTCATCGGTAGCAATTTTATAAGACAACTCCATCTGTTTTTGCACATAAATAAATGAAAAAGTAAGTAAAATTGCACAAACATATTGACTATTATGAAAAAAAGAGAAAGGAAGCAAGGTATGCACTTTCAATTCAAAGCCCCAAAAAACATGAAGAAATATTACTATTGTGATAGAACACCTTGATTCAAAATGTACTATCGATGGGTTCCTCAAATGGAACTAAAACTGGAAATAAAACAAAGTAATAAAACAAATTTTAGAGTTGATTTATTGAGTCAAACATTGAAAAACATTCCTCAAATAAACAATGTAATCCTCTTTTCCTTTAGACTTGCTCACTTCTTGGTTTACTTTGCATGTGGTGGCTAGATCAATACCAACTAAATTCCCAATTTGTGTTTATGGTAATGGTTCAGCCAAACACTCTAATACTTCGAACCAAACAAAAATATGCTTACTGCAAAGCACTATAATAATGTCAACCAAACAAAACTCTATTTTCTGCACACAAATAGCTATAACTATGACCAATCATAAAACCAGCAATTAAAATATATGGAGATATATCCCAAGAAATTTGTTAAGGATTCAAGCCCAAAATTGTAACCATTTATGAATCTACTCATTAATTATGTAGATTTCTAGGATAAAACACTCTATTCTAAATCAAATATAATTTGCATAATAGCACACTATTATGCCAAATACAACACAACAATTGGTCACTTACAATGGTAGCTGAAAGTATACTCTTTTCTTTGTTTAAATGTACTTATACATTACTCATTCAACAATCATCTCTATGTCCAATTGCAAGAAACCAAGAATTAATTAATTATTTACTAATATGCCAACCATATGCCTCTAGTTAGATATCAATATGATTAGGGAAGTCATTTTATTCTAGTGAAGGCTTCCAAGAAAAACACCAATGTAACCAATATAATATACATGTCTGAATTTGCCAATGTGGTTGTTGTAATAAATAAAATCGAGCATATACTGAGACATATAGCTATAGGTGTAGTGCCAAGCAATGTGGAGTGTTCCCATGCTCAAATAAAGTTTCATCTTTTATATGATGTTGTAATATGTGGGATACACAACATTGAAGAAATTAATTTAAACCCAACTATCAGTCAAATAGCTAATTTTTGGAGTACCACCAATTAGTGATCCAACACATTAACAATAGCACTGTAATTACTCACTCACACCAACACAATGCACAAACATATCTGCCTTGGAAAAAATCCAATAAAGATGCCAAATAATGAATTTTAGTGTTGTGTTGAAAGAAAAACAAATTGGGAGTGTGGAATTAGAATTTAATTATCAATCTGGGATGATTTTCAAAAGAAAATGGGCATGTGTTTGTAACCAACAAATTACATTCTACTATACAATTTACATACAAAAATTCAGAAACCAAAGCAATCACACAAAATTTAGACAACCACGTAATAGACATAAGGATGTTACTGTGGAATGCCAAATCAGAAAACCATCATTTGATGGGAATTTTATTATGCTCAATTAATTTCTAGAAAGGCCAAGATATGCAATCTAAACACATATTTTGGTGCATTCTTACTCACTAGAAATTTCTCATAGATTTCTTTGGCTCAGTGACAACCTTCTATTCGTGCATGGACAACCTTAATTTCTCCTTCATTTTCTGATCTTCAACTATGTTTCTTATTCCTGAGGCCTGATTCTTCTGCTCTTGTTGTTCTTCCCAAGATGAATTTTCTTTCATATATCTTCCTATATCCTTTGTCTTCAAAAGTATTCTTTTAATAGAGCTGCCTTAAAAGGAAAACCATCAATATTATTTGTTTTATCTTCCATGGCTTTGGATTTTGGATATTTAATTAAAAATTTCAAACTTTTCAAAATTAAGTTTCCATTACAAATTTTAAAAATAGATACTATTAAGATGGTCCATTTCAGATAAACTCTGACAAATTTGGTGATGGGATGACCAAAAATTAACTTCTAGAATATATATGTGGTCTGACTGTAAGGTCATGGAAAAAGGAGAAAGAAGTTTCCTTTTCAACCACTGAAGCCGAATACAAAGGAGTGGTTATTGTTGGAATTGAGGTAGTTTGGATTCACAAATTAATGGGAGAGCTTAGGTTTTCTCGTATGGAATCTACTAGATTATATCGTGACAATAAAAGTGAAATAAAAGTTGATGAGAATATTATTGAACATAGAAATATGAAGCATGTTGAAGTCCATACACATTACCCCGGATAACTGATACAAAAAAGTGTTGCAAGAACCCCCCACCCCTGCTCCAGGTTCCAAAACCTTGCTTCGAGTGGGGGCATTATAGGAGCACCCCTTGGAGCATGTTCCCAAAAAAAGGAACTGTGCTGCAACATCAATCTTCATGCTACCTAGAAATTTGGAACTACCACACTTCGATATGCCGCACAACCCTCCCATACATGCTCTCGTCACACTTGATGGAAATTCCTTGGATGCTCCCTAAGCGCTCCCTGGACGTTCCCTACTAGTAATGTTAAATTCTTAAAGAAAGGGTTGTTTGATAAAAAATTTAACATTACCATTCATTGTTTCAGGATGTTTGGGAGTAGTTATACTTCCAACCACATCAAACTTCATATGGAGAAAATATTCATATTCCATTTAAAATTTGGTGGACTTCACAGTTTTTAGGATTTCAGAATCAATGGGATTGCAGAATTTCATTAGATTCTATCACATATGAAGGTATGTGATTTCCGTTTAATCAAGAGAACCAAGCCCTATATGTACCCTAGTGTTGGTGGTGTTGATTTTTAAACTCCTTTTTCATGGCCTTACAAAAATGTACACTTCACTAAAACCAAAAGCATTGATCAGACATGTTAACCTTTTTCTACCATATTTTAAGGCTTCGATTAGGTATTTTGATCAAATTTGACAGTGATGAATAATTTCCCTATAGAATCGAGTTACATGCAAAGGCTAGACAAGAGGAAAATAATGAAAGATGATACTAATGATAAGGATTTCCGATTCTAATATATGTGATGGTGTAATATTTTTTGTCAAGGTATGGTGAAACATGAAATTAGATAATTACATGTTTCATAAGTGCATGAGAGTGGTTTGGAAGTGATGGATTAGGCTTTGGAGCAAGGGCCCCCATTTAAAAAAAATTGTTGTTCTTAAAAAAAATGTATGTAGAAATAACTCTTGGAGTACCCAATTTTGGGGTTTGGGGAGCCCAAATCAGCATTAAATTTTAAGAACATGGTAAGTATATGTGCAACCTCAAAAATGAAACCCAAAAACTTGGAAGAAGAAACTTGATTAACTCCTTTCAAAACTGCACAATTTGTAATGCTAGATTTACAACCAATCAATCTAGAAATATGAACAAAGAGTTAAATTTACAACACTGAATTACCTATCTTTAATTAACTAAAAGAAGAAATATAACAAAACACTCTCTATGCACGTTCTCTAGTGAACTCGCCCTATCTTCTTTTATAGATAAAGAAGACTAGGTTTTATAGAAATAGAATGGAAACCATCGCTTTGTTATAACCGTAAACTCTGCCTAGAATAGTGAATCCAAGAAAAATAAGAAGGATTCTTAGCTAAAATTGTATACTCCTCCAGCTCATCTGCTTGGGCTAAACTTAGAAACTATGCCAAATATGAACTAGAAAGCTCTTTTTAAATACAAATCTAAAACTCTAAACTCTCTAATGCAGTCACATGAATGTTGTAGGCATGCATGCACCCTCTAATTCTGTACATATGATTATTGAGCTACTTACATATATGCAATAAATATACTTATAGTGTACAAGAGCTAATAATATCTTTGAAGTTTGTATGAATATCCATTATATGTCAAAAACATATTAAGTGCAAGAAACAACCATACAAAAAAATACTTTGTTAGTTAATGGGTTTGTAAAAGATATGGTCTTTTGAGTTTCACCAATAAGAATTTTAATCTCAAAAAATTTGGCACATTAAGATCTGCTTGTCTCACCCATGCAACTCATGGACCAAAACTTATGATTGCTTCACAAGCATAAAGGGGAAGGCATGCCAGTGGCACATAATAGCAACGAGGAACTTGCATTGAGGTTGAGGGGCAAGGCCAAGTAGGTCTGGTGGATAGTGGAGCAATCCTTTTATAAAGTAGGGCATTCAGAAGAAACAATTCTTAAGCCCGAGTTGTTTTAAGGTGGAAACCAGTCACCCGTTTCTATGCATTTCTTAGCATGGGATGGAAAGTTTCTTCTGTTCTCTCTTGCTCAGTCAATATCTTGCTCGAATGCTGAGTTGATATGCTTGAATGCTTAGTATATCTCTTTCTAAGTCGATCTCTTCCTTAGCGTTGTAGGTCGAATATCCTCGACGCTGTAGGTCGAATATACTTGGTGGTATCCAGGTCGAATAACTCTCCTCCATGTGATTTCCCATGGATTTCCCTAACCATATCACAGACCAACCCTCTCACAGACTCGAATATATCTCCTCCATGTGACTTTTGTGGATTTCCCTAACCCTCTCACAAACCAGTCGAAGCTCAGAAAATCCTCCGTGCGTTTCCCTCCCTAACACTGCTCCTCCCACCTCCTCTGCGCTCTTTAGCCTCCCCACGGCCGTCCCTAACCCGCTTGGCCCAAAAAATAAAATAAAAAATAACTCAAATTATTTATATTTTTATATAATAAATAAAAATCCACTCACCCCTAGTTATATAGCCAATATAATTTTTTGTGATTTTTAAACTTTTTTTAACCCAATATGAACACACGTGATATAATATTTCTTTGTGAGCGATGCCCCTATGTGCTACATATTCCTTTGATCCCTTTTTATTTCTATGTGTGCAGG
Organism: Pinus albicaulis; assembly: GCA_034641835.2. Lineage (NCBI taxonomy): Eukaryota > Viridiplantae > Streptophyta > Pinopsida > Pinales > Pinaceae > Pinus > Pinus albicaulis. The sequence continues at coordinate 69,894,102 of CM076580.1, forward strand.
TTTTTTTAAGGAATTGAATAGATGCATCGAGGCATATCAAGGATATTCATCAAGAATTTCGTAGTAAGGTATGGATCTCATTTCCTCTCCTTTCTAGACTTATGATTCAAGAAAAGGTAGAATCGGAGAAAGAGTAGTTTGATTGTCTTCTTGTTACTAGGTTTTGTTGGAAATATAGGGATATCGTTCTTGTCCACAAGAGGGATTAGTCCATATAACACTCTCTCAACTTCAAAATAATGGAATGGTTAAAGGAATTCCAACTTTTAAGAAAGAAAATGCAAAATTTGAATCTTACATTTATGAGAGACAAAGTTGAGAGACTTTTCCAACAAGTTCATGGTGTGAAAACATGCATTTGAAATTGGTTCGCATCAACATTTTTGGACCTCTACAAACTTCTCTAGCAGGTTGTAGATAATTTTTACTCTTCATTGATGATTTTAGTAGAATGAATTGGGTTTATTTTTAGAAACAAAATTCATAAACATTATAAAAATTTTAAGACTTTTCACAAAAATATTGAAAATGAAGTTAAAGACAAGATTGACTTACTCTCAACGGAGATAATGGAGGGGAATTTAGTTCCAATGTATTACAAACTTATTGCAAGGATAATGAATTCCGATTGAATCAAAGTATTCATTCCTATATATTTCATAAACAACTTAGGGAAGATGTTTAAAGTACAGATATATAATTCTCCTCCAAGTAAATATACATTTTAGTGCATATTTTAATTCACATGTATTTTAAACTTTTTTACATAAAAAATATGGATATCTTGTTCTTGTTAAAGATTTTTTCCCCATGAAAGTTAAATCAAGGGTAGTTTGTTGTAATCCCACTAGTTTGGAGAATATATTTGGATTAAAACATTGGAACAAATGAAGATGTATGCTCAAGAAAACTGGTCAAAATTTAGGTGACATCATTCAAATTGAACAAGATTCAATTGAGGGTTGAACGAAAACCCTATAACATTAAGCATTTACTTTATTTAAAACTAATTGAATAAAAATATCTTTAGTGATCACCGAGGAATACCATCTTGGTTGACTCCATCACAACACCGCTTTATCATTTATTAGGTAGAGCTGGCCCTGAAATAAATTCCCTAAAAAACATGATAGCTTAATTGTGTTCGAAAATAGGTACAACATGCTCGACACCATAAAATATTGAATATTTTTACACGAAAGGTGTTCTTTTTTGAAATTGGTTTTTCTATACATTATTTACTTTTTTATGCATTTTTTACCTTTTATATTTCTCCGTTTAACATATGTCCATTTGATGTTTACCACTTAAATCGATACTACTTTTTTTTATTTCAAACTCACAATGTTTAACATATGTCCGTCTGTTGTTTCACACTTAAACCGATACAACTTTTATTTTTATTTCAAACTCACCCTCATTTTTTACTTAAGATCCAATTAATTGTCGTAGTTGATATCCACCTCATACTCCTTATTAATCCTCACATCATTATTGGAATGTATACAAACCTCATTTAGAAGGGAATCACTTCATAACAAATAATGTATTTTCGGTCTGTTGTTTCACCATTAAGTGACATATGAATATAAAAAGTAATCGCTTGGTTCAGTTCCGAAGGATTTGCAGTTAGTTGGCTCCATATTAATGGCTACATCCCACCTTCATTATTACCTCCATTCTTGTGAAGGGAATGAGATGGGTGTTATTATAAATAGCACATACAAACTATTCTGCAACCACCAAGTCTGTAATCTTGCAATTTGTGCTAATTCAAATTGAACATCTTCTCGTTATATTGAATTAATAAGAAATGAAGGTTAGGTCCCCATAATACTAGTTTATCCCTTTATTATTATTAGTGTAGCCCCATTATTTTTATTTTTGTGCCCATGTAGTCCCCATATTGTTATTATTGTGCCCCATAGGTGTAGCCCCATTATTGTTGTGCCCATGTGGTCCCCATATTGTTATATTGTGACTCCTTAGACTCCTATATATAGAAGGTAGGTTTTGTCATGTGTATCATCCAAGAATTGTTCATTTATGTAATGTAAAGGAGGTTCCCCCCTCAAAGAGGCTGATTTATAAGTCGTGATCTATATTTTCTTCTATTTTGTGAGCTAGTGGCATAACATTTGATATCACAATTTTGGATTCTAGTGTTTCTTTGCTACAAACAGGTGATATTGGAATTTTCGCTATAACGTTTTTTCTACCAAGGTTCATAAGTTGAAACATTTACCACGAGAAGAAGAAATCTTGAGGAACTTTGCGTAAGGATTTCAGATCTTGGTTCGCTATAGTTTTAGAGATATGATCTGAGGAAGTTAGGGTTTTTGAAGGCTCAAGAATTTCATCTCAAAGAGGTGTCCAAGGGAAAATTATCATAAATTTTGTTTTAGACATCAGATTGGAATTATGTAAAAATTGGCTAAAATCGTACAGATTGTAGTTTCTTGTGTATCGATTTTAGAGCCGAAGGTTATGAATGTGACACATGGCACACTGTACAAGTTAACTCTACTGAACCATCCCTTAACTAGGTCATTGTGGGATATTGGGCATAAATTTACCTTGAAGAATCCAAATTAGGTATGACCTATGGAATTAGAAAGAATACTCAGAGGGATACCACAGGACTGAATTTCAGATCTTGAAGATCTGAAATTACAGAGTTACAACAATTTCAATATCGAACTCCTAAAGAAAGAAAAATTTGTGTATTTAAAAAAAAAAAATTGCATAGGATTTGTTTGAAAAATAAGCTTGAAGTGATTCCAAGGGAATATTGAAGCATAGATATCAATATTGAGTTCTAAAATGCCCTTGAAAAATAATTCCACACCCATTAAGCCTTCATAAATCTCTACTATGACGCGTGAAGAGGAAGAAGTGAAACATGATATATCAAAATTATGGGACCAAGTGCCATAAATTTCGCTTTCATAAAAAGTAACCAGAACTTAAATGGAAGCATGGATGGTTTGAATAAAGGCATGGCAGCTAACATGGATGGTTTGAAGAATCGAATGGAAGCTAATATGGATGGCGTGGAAGCTAATATGGATGGAATGGAAGATAAGATAGATGGTATAGAAGGCAACATGGAATATTTGAAGAAAGACATGGAAGGATTGAAGGAAGGTTTGGCAAAGTTGCTACATGAAAAATTTCCTAATGGTGAAAAGGTAGTAGTGGAAACTCATGATGAGAACAAAATAAACGCTATTCATGATTTCATAGACTCTAATGTTGGATTTAAGACACACAATATTCCAAAGATCGATATGAGTAAGTTTGATGGCAAGGATCTTGTAACATGGATACCGCAGATGGAGTAATAATTTGATCTCCATAATGTGAAAAACACGCAAAAGGTACACGTTGCAACTTTATAGTTAGAAACCAATACATTTGTATGGTATCGATAGATTTGATCTCATAAAAAAATTGTCACTTGGTCAATTTTTATGGAGGAAATGATAGCACATTATGAGGATACAAACAACAACACCTTATTTAGCCAATTGATAAATCTCAAAAAAAAGGGTTCAACAATGGAGCACATTGAGGACTTCCAAAAATTTATTATAAGGGTAAAATATATTCCAAATGAGAATAAGATTGATGTCTTCATAGGGACTTTAAAGGATGACATCCAACATGAGGTTCACCTTTGGGAACCTGATTCATTGGAGAAGACATTTAGGTTGGAAAGAAAAATTGAAAAAAAAAATATTACGACAAAGAATCCTACCACTCACAACTATAAATATGGAAGTGTTTCTACTCCTAGACTTCCACAACCTAAAAGTTTGACACCAAAAAAATTGGAAGAAAAAAGAGAAAAAGGGATTTTTTATAGCTGTGATAGAAAATACACTAAATTTCATAAGTGTGCCGAGAAGAAATTGTTTTACATAGATTGTGAAGAGGAGGAAGAAAAGGAACAAGAAGCTTCAAAAGAAGAGGAAATACACCTGGAACCAACCCTAGAGGAAGAAGAAATGAATCCAACCATATCCTATAATGAATTGGCAGGAATTACCACTCGTCAAAATCTCAATATAGAATGACATATCAAGAAGAAAAATGCAATAGTGTTGATTGATTCTCGTAGTACCCATAATTTTATTCATTGTAAGGTAGCCAAGGAATTGAATTTCTTCCTATACCCAATACTATCAAGTGATGTTTGTAAATGGATGAACTATAAATTGCTTTAGAAAGTGCTATAATATCAAGCTAACCATGGGGGAATATGTATTTAATAGTCCAATTCTCTCCATTCCAATGGGTTGTGATGATATTGTACTAGGAGCCCAATGGTTACAATCTTTGGGGACGGTATCTTTTAATTTTCAAGAACTTTTCTTGAAATTTTCATCGGAAGGAAAGGAATTTGAATTACGAGGTATCGTAGGGAAGTTAGGAAAGATAATAATCTCTAATGTCATGAAAAATATTGTGAAGAAAGAACTACGAGGTGTAATTTCACAATTATTCTCACTAGAGGTTCAAAGATGAAAATCATCTATTTCTCCATATTTCCAAAAATTATTGGGAAATCATTCCAAGGTGTTTGAGATTCCAAAAGGACTCCCACCTATTCGTGATCATTATCATGCTATTCATTTTATTCCAGAAAGTGTTCCTCCAAACATCAGGCCTTAAAAATATATTTATGGTCAAAAGAGCGAGATTGAACATATGGTTGCATAAATGCTAGAGGCTAGTATAATTCAACCTAGTCAAATTTCTTTCTCTGCTCCAATATTATTGGTGCACAAGAAGGATGGATCATGGTGCATGTCTCCGGATTATATGGAGCTAAAAAAGGTCATTATTAAAGATAAATTTCCCATCCCCATCATTGATGAATTGTTGGATGAATTACATGGAGAAATTTACTTCATCAAGCTGGATATTCGTTTTGGATATCATCAAATTAGAATGAAGATTGAATATATTTTGAAAGAAACATTAAGAACTCATGAGGGTCATTATGAATTTTTGGTCATGCCTCTTGGCCTTACTAATGCACCTTCTATGTTCCAAGATTTAATGAATTCTATTTTCAAACACTTCCTTAGAAAATTTGTGTTAATATTTTTTGATGATAAACTAATCTACAACAAGTCTTGGAAGAATTATGTTCAACATGTCGACATGGTGCTCAAACTATTGGAGGAGAAACAACTATATGAAAAAAACTCCAAATGATTATTTGAAGTACGAGATGTGGAATATTTGGGTCATATTGTATCTCATGAGAGTGTTAAGGTAGACCCTAACAAAATTAAATCCATTAAGGAATGGAAAATCCCCATTACCATAAATCATCGTCGAGGATTTATGGGGTTAACAGGGTATTGTCGGAAGTTTGTTAAGAACTATGGGAGAATATCAGCACCTCTAACATCATTACTGAAGAAAGATGAATTTTATTGGACTCCAGAAGCAACTAAGTCCTTTGAAAATCTTAAAGAGGAAATGTGAAAAGCGTCAATCTTAGCTACATGAAAATTCACAAAAACTTTTATTGTGGAATGTGATGCCTCAAGAAATGGAATTGGTGTGGTTTTAATGCAAGAAGGAAAACCTATTGCTTTTGAAAGTCATCCAATCAAAGGAAATTATTTCAAAAACATATTTTGTGAGAAGGAAATGTTGGCAATACTACATGCACTAAAGAAATGGTGACCTTACCTAATGGGAAGATACTTCAAGGTAAAAACAGATCATGATCGTCTTAAATGCTTTTTGGAACAAATATTATCTTTAGAAGAGAAGAAAAATGGGTCACAAAAAATTTGGATTATGACTTTGAACTCATCTACAAAAAAGGGAAGCAAAATGTTGTTTCAGATGCACTTTCACGAAAGGATGAGGATGTGGAAGCATTTCTTTGTGCCATTTATATTATCCAACTTGATTGGATAACCGAAACAAGGGATGAATGGAAGAATGATGAAGAGGTTGTAGACACTTCAGAATTTGCAGCAAAATCCTAGTACATATGAAACATTTAGTTGGAAAAATGATTCGTTATGGTACAAAGATAACTTATATATTTGAAAGAATTCCGAACTCAAACAAAGTATTCTTTTGGAATTGCACACCTCTCCCTTAGGAGGGCATTGATGATTTTTAAAAACTTTCCATGGGGTCATGGGACGACCTTAAATATGATATTCAAAATTTTGTGGCAAAATATTTGATTTTCCAACAAAAGAAAGTTGAGACAATTAATACCTCGGTTTTGTTACAACCTTTATCCATTCAAAGTCAACGTTGGGAGCAGGTTTCAATGGGTTTTATCATGTGTTTACCCAAGTTCAAAGGAAAGACTATAATATTGGTGGTACTTGATAGAATTACCAAGCATGCACACTTTTGTGCATTATCTCATTCATTTAAAGCCAGTACAGTTTCTATTGCATTTATGGAAACAATTCAAAAGCTACAGGAAATTTTTGGACATAATTATTTTCTTGTAGGAAAACTGAGATAGTACTCAATTAACTCATATCTTATCATATCATCCTCAATCTGATGGGAAAACTGAGATAGTGAACAAATGTTTGGAAGGATATCCTCATTTATTTGTATATGATAAACAAACTCAATGGGTGAAGGGGTTACCTCTAGCTGAATGGTGGTATAACACTTCCTTCCGTAGTTCAGCAAAAATGACCCCATTTATCACACTTTATGGATATCATCCACCGTCTATCACATCATCTTTAAGAGAAATTTTTAGGTTCAATTAGCGGAAGATCACATTGAGCATCAACAACAAGTTCCCCAACTCTTAAAGGATAACCTCACTTTGTCACATAATCGAATGAAACAACAACTAGATCAACATCGCAACGAAAGAATTTTTGATGTAGGTGACTAGGTATTTTTATGGCTATAACTGTACAAAGAAATGTCCCTCAAGCAAGCTAAGAAGGATAATAAATTATTACCAAATTATTATGGTCCTTACAAGGTGTTGCAAAATATTAGTACTATAGCATACCAATTGGAGCTTCATGCATCTTCCCGAGTGCACCCAATTTTCCATGTTTCATGCTTAAATAAGGTTATAGGTGACAAGCTCCAAGTTCAAACAATATTTCCATAAATTTTCGAGGAAATAAAAATCATATTGGAACCTGAAGCAATCACAGAAATAAGAACTCAACAGCTATGAAATCATTCAATTTCATAATATCTCATCAAGTGGAAGAAATTACCCGCTGAAGATTCGACATGGGAGGATGAGAATGTTATAACGAAGCATCCAGAACTTGTCAAGCGTTGAGGAAAAAAATTGTTTGAAGGAGAGGGTCATGTTAGGTCCTGAGAATACTAGTTTAGTCTCTTATTATTATTAGTGTAGCCCCATTATTGTTATTGATGTGCCCATGTAGTCCCCATATTGTTATTATTGTGACCCCTTGACTTCTATATATAGAAGGTAGGTTTTGTCATTTGTATCATCCAAGAATTGTTTATTAATGTAATGTAAGGAGGTTTCCCCCTCGAAGAGGTTTATTTCTAAGTCGTGGTATTTTTTTTCTTCTATTTTGTGAGTTGGTTTCATAACATACTACTTTTATTTTTATTTCAAACTCATATCATTTAACATATGTTCATCTATTGTTTCCCACTTAACTTGATACCACTTTTATTTTTATTTCAAACTCACCCTCATTCGGACTTAAGATCCCATTAACTATTGTAGTTGATATCCATCTTATATTGCTAATTAATCCTCATGTCATTCTTCGAATGTATACGCACCGCATTTAGAAGGGAATCACTTCATAACAATCCAAATGTCAAAATCATTAATATTGATCACTATGTCATATTCGTAATAAAATTGAGCCCACTGGTGGCTTTTTTGGGTCTCTCGAGGCCAAGGAACTATGGGGATCATGTCATCTGTCTTTGGAGTACACGATCAGGAAAAATGGCAAGAACTCCCTATCCTCTATACATCTCCTCAACTTTGTGCTTCCTTATCCTTATGGGGAATCCCTGGAAAATAATGTTATAAACATGAATTAGCATTGCATCGTCATGTCGTGTATCCATAAAAGAGCTTGATTTTGTTTTGACAATGACCTTGACAAAAGTAATGATTGATGTGCACCACTACTCGTCAGTGACAAACCTCGTTGGTTTTGAATTACTATCAGCTAAAACCATGAATATATTATGTCCATCGTTGGCACATCCAAAAATAGTTGACATAAACATAACACTGATAACAACAATGACATTGTCGTTGTTGATTTTCTAGGGATATCTAAAAAAACCATTGTGGAATTTTTTTTCACTTCGAATTCCACTCAGTTTCCAGAACAGTAACTCTAGAACATAATAAAATATATATAGAGAGAGTTATAAGTTATAGAATTAACTTCTCAGTCAATATATAGACTGTAACCTAGAGCATTTCATTCTCAAACAAACTAGACATTAAAATCAATCCACTAACCTATCAAGTGTTTCCAATCTCATCTTGTAAAACCCAAGATGTAAGTAGTTCATCCATTTGAGCCTACAACTCTTTCCCCGTCTCTTTATACTTGTATGAATGAAGATGCCTTATTATTGCAATGCATATAAGTGAATAATTTATTATACATATTATATCCACTTCTTAATTCTAAATAATAAAATGTGGTTTGAATGCAAAAGTATTGAACAATCACATGAAAAATTCAGCAATCGCTCGACTACAACCAAGGAGACTTTAGAGGAATTAATGACACAAACGAGAATAATTTTTACAAGAATTGGAATAATATTACGGGCTCTATTATAAGTCCCCAATAACCTCGACAATCATGTAAAATAACACAAAAGCCACATTACTAGTTTGTCATGTGCATCTTTCACAAATAAAACAAGAATTATAATAATAAACATATCATTGGTGAGTCACAAACAGGGTTTTTCAAAATAGGGTGAAATATTAGCGTCTAAAATTGTGAAAATATTGATTATTATTTGAAATTTTATATTTAAAGTTAAACAAGGTGTAATATTTGGAGTTTTTTTAATTACAAATTTTGTGTGCATGTAAAGTTGTAGTAAAATTGAATATGTGTTTGTCTTCATTATGTTGAATGTAATTAAACTCATTTACTTATTTGTATTTTATGAACAACATTTTTATTATTATTTGTGTTATTAAAAGGTTTTTTGAAATTATGTAGCTGATTTTGAATTCTAAACTTTAATTATGAACTTATTTTTGGCTCTATTCTTAGGAAAATGATATTCCCAATTTTTCTATTCCTTCTGTGTATATTTTCACCTTTTAGGACATTTTTCATTTCAAGCCTTCATAATCTTGAGTCCATCTAGATGGCTACGTAAATTAAGACAACACAACTAGCAACAAATATATATCTTAAGAAATCATTTAACAGATAACAATTTATATCTCTAGTATCTCTTTACAACTAAGTTTTAGTTTTTATTTTGTTTTAATAAATGATTGTTATGTCTATACAATATTTGTACTAAGAATATCCACAAAAAGACCATTTCTAGCTAGCTCAACTATATAACCTAACACCAAAAAATTTAAAAGAATTGAATTCGTTAACTTTTAATAGCAAAGGTGTTTTAGCTACAAGCTCACTAATGTCTAGTTAAAATTTGACGGCCTTGTTTTAGATGTTCGACATGATTGTGTCGTCACTTTGATGGGCCTCGTTTTCTAGGCACATCAGTGCAACTCAGTCGAATAATGGATGGGACAAATGGCCATCAGGTATCTGACGTCAACCTCTAGTCAGATAAATGATGGACAAAATATGAATACTGTATCGATTATCTAACACCACAACCATCAGATATCTGACGAGATCCGACTATACAATCCATAAATTTGACAGTAAGAATCTAATAACTGTGTATTCGATGGGAAATCCTCCAATATGTAACTAGATAAACAATGGAGAGGAGATGAATATTATTTCGAGTATTCGACTCCACATTTGTTGGATATTTGACAAAATCCCGCCAGACAATCCACAAATTTGATGATAACAGTATAATGAATGACATTTGATAATCGACAGGAAATATGATGGAAAACCGATGTCCAGGATGCACATCCAGCTAGTGGCGTTTTTCGTTTCGGCATCGAAAATACAACAGAATAATCCAACACTATTTTTTTATATTTGACAACCCAATCCAAGCACATCCAACTAGGGGCTTCTTTCGTTTCGTTGTCGAAATCCAACAGGAATATTCCTACAGTTTTTTTTGTATATCCAACGATCCAATCCAACCTTATGGTGTCAGAAATCCGACAGCTACCATTGTGCATGATATGAGAACACTGTATATCCAATGACCCGATCCAATCTTATGGTGTTAGGAATCCGACGCCTCACAAGGACATATCTGGCGACCTTGTTTTATATTCGATGGTGATGGAATTGAATATCTAACGGTATACAAGGGTGGATATGATAACCCATATGTGTATCCAATAAGTGTAGCATTGAAAATCCCTCGAGTAATAGAACATTAAAAAGAAATGATATTCACAGAGTTATGATCTCAATTTTTATTAATTTTTCTATGCTCAGGTTAGTTACAAACCGGATTCAAAGCATTAGTATTTGGAAAGTGGTGGTTTTAGTGTGAGTAATACAATAATAAGGAAAGGGATTGGGATAAAGGGTTCAATAGGAGATTGGGATAATGTAAGAGACAAAGAACACTAGATTTTTTCAAAGAGTTTCCAAGGGAAAGGGTAGGCACGAAAGTAGCTAATGTGAAGAGTACCTTAGATGGTGAATTTTCCACTTATAGTTCTTATTAGAGTTATGCAGAATTACAAAATACATTGAGTAGAAATTTAGGGGAGAAACATTATTCTTTGTAGCATTAATATTGTGATAGTATATCATCTTCCATCTGGATGGTTAATTTGGAAGAGTTGGACCTAAGAAAGAGTTCAAATGGAATGAATTATGATATTTTTGATATTGAATAAAATAAAATTGCTCAGAAGATTATTGTTTCAACTACTTGTGGATTTCACAAATTCACTTCAGATGTCTCATTAATGCATTGTAACCCCTCTACTCTTGTTGGAAATTTTCTCTAGAATATATAATACCAAGAGGAAACAAGCTTGAATTTTTCACTAAAAGAAAAAAAAAAATCTCACACAAACATGTGCAGAATTTGGCTATTTTAACTCCAAGGAAAGTGATGATATTATGGACAACAACAGTCAAGATACTCACTTTTAGCCTATTAATCCTCATTCCTATTAGAATTATCATAATGATAGCAAAAGTTTACATTCTATTATGGACTTTGAGTGTTAATTGAAGGTTGAGAGGATACATGTTTCATAAAAAATGCATCAACTTCACTATCATCAGATAAATTTGAACAACAGGGTGGAATGCAATCTTTCTCAAGCAAGAAAAACAACCTCACCTAGTGTTGGAAGCACACCACTTGTAGAGTTAGGGATTTTGTACTTCCATCTTTTGAAGGTATAACTTCTAATCCTTCACCCCAATTACTAATTGATATTTCAAGAAGGGATTTTTGTTATCAAAACTAAAGCTTATCACAATCAACGTTGAAATATGATGGTCAATCAATGGATGAAAAACATTTTGTTTCAATGGGTAAAAGATGTTGAAGGTTGCAACACGAAACAGTGAAATTGGCATCCGGAAACAACATCCTTGATCCTAGTGAAAATTAAGCACCTACTCTAGGTGGGGCCCACACATGATATTTTTAGGTGGAGTTCTATTTATTGATCCATGAGAAAATTCTATTTATAATTATGTCTATTTATAGATGGTTGAGAAAATTCTATTTATAGATGTATGTGCGAGTTCTATTTATAGATCACATGTCTATTTATAGATGCATGTCGGCTATTATTATCCCTTAATAATAGTTGGACAATAAAAAATAATCTATTCTCAATGAGCACTTGGAAATAGTCAACTGAAGTGGAAAACCATTTAGCTATAGGAAATTCAAGTTCAAAGGTTGGTTGGTGGGACATGCAAGTGGACTTAGTTGTAACCAAGTGATTCGAAGTTGTAACAGAGTTGGATGTGTAGTTATGTGAGTTGTAAAGTAGTTTAACTCAGTTAAGTGAGTTAAACTCATTTATGCTAGTTGTAACTGAAGATACACTAGTGGAATATCAAGTGAATTAATTATTAATTAATTCACAATCAATGGTCTCACATGCAACTTAAGATTTACTATTGTTAACGACATGCATGTCAGATCCAGTGGAGACTCGGTTGAGATGTAGGTCAAAGGGACAGTTTGGCTATCAGTTGTGACATTAGTGGGTGCACTCATGCAACCACACACACATTGGATGTGCCTATGAGTATTGCATAGTCAAGGTAGGAAAGTATCAATCATTAAGGGGTTCTTGACCATCAAGGATTGCGCAGTAGAGGCAAGCTATCTGGAGACAGTAAATTAGATAAGGAACTTGCCAATTTGTGTATGACAGTGTGAGAGAATTTGATATTGTACTGAAAGATGTTGGAGTAGATATTTATACGTAATTGTTTCATGATCCATGATATAATACATAATAGAATATAGTGGGGTTTTTAGCTTTATGCTTTCCCAGTAAATTACCTGTGTTATGTGTGATTGATCTTTCTTCATGATATTGTGATTGGTGATTATTGTTAAAATTACGCAAAGATTTTGTAGAAGTGATTTTTTATTTAACAATTGCATATAATTGTTAGATCAAGAGAATCCAAGCAATACATATTTTGTATTAAATTTATACATGTTATCGGAGCACAAAAGGTTGCAATGTTGAAGCAGGAGTTGAGTTTGTTGGTGGAAAGAATTAAAATTTGCAGAAAATTTTTCTTGGTGCTACAGTTGAGTAAACATCGAAATGGCTTTCAATGGCTTGTGGCTAGAGTATGCACTCGAGGGCAGCTCAAACTACATTTCTTGGAAGGACAGGATGGAGGCGGTGCTCAAAGATAATGGCTTGAAGGAATTCATTGACAAAGATATTCCTAAGCCTACTTCAACAAATGTTGCATTACTTGATGCATGGAAAAAGAAAGTGGCAAGGGTGAGGAGGATTCTGTTGGAAGGAGTACAAGACCAAATTATCTCAAGCCTTCATGGGAAAGCCACACCATATGCTATGTAGAAGGCTTTGACGAATCTATTCCAAAGCAACAACGACCATAGGAAATTGGCACTTAAAGATAAACTCAGGAAGATTAAGATGGAAAAGAATGACACTATTCTGATATACTTAACAAAGTTTGTCCAATGCAGGGATGAGCTTGGGAGTGTAGGAATAAGTGTTTCTGATGATGATTTGGTGAGCTTGAATCTCTTGGGACTTCCTAAGATTTGGCACAGTTCTGAAGACTCTGTTAATTGACGGGAAAAATTGTTGGATTGGGAACGACTGTGGTCAGATCTGGTGCAGGAGGAGTTCAGGCGGAACACTAGAGATGGCTCTTCATCAAAGCATGATGATGAAGAGGATTGTGCTTTGGCTACCAAGGCGAAGACGGGGAAGGGGAAGAAATTCCATTCTAAATCTGAGGTCGGTGAATATGGCCAGGAGCACAACATGTCCAAAGTGAAGTGTTTTCAGTGTCATGAGTATGGACATATTGCCACAAATTGTCCACAAAAGAAGAAGAAAAAGATGGTTGTTGGAGCTATAGCTCGTGAGGCCCTTGCCTCGCAATTTGAGCTTGACTTCTCATTGATCGCATGCATGGTGTTAAGTGCATTGGGATCGGGGTGGTACTTGGATAGTGGTGCTTCCTTTCACATGACAAGAGATAAGAAAATTTTCAGTGACTTGGAGGAGAAAGATCTCCATATGCATATTGATTTGGGAGACAAAGGATGATATAGTGCGACTGACATTGGTACCATTGCCTTTCAGAGGGTGTCAGGTAAACTCTTTCATTTGAAAGATTTAATGCATGTACTAGGTTTGAAGAAAAATTTAGTCTCAATCGCAATGTTAGAGGATAGAGGCTATGATGTTGTATTTAGTGAAGGAAAATTTTTCCTGCGACACAAAGCAATAGGGAAAGCCAAAAAGGTTGGGATTTGAGTTAAGAATCTCTATATATTTGATGTTGATGCAATTTCTACAGAGCTTCCTACTGTTGGGAAGTGTGAGAAAGCCATGAAATTGACCCTTGAGACGGAGTTGGATTTGCATGTAGGTAAGAGTAAATCCCAGGATGTGGAGCAACCATAAGATGAGGATCATGGAGTGGGATCAATCACTCATGTAGAGAAATTTCGTGCCAGATGGGCAGAGGGAGTGCATGCAGCTATACCACCAGGGGAGACATGGGGCGACATGCATGAGTAATCCCAAGAAGAAACTTACGGGAAAGATTCATTGAGATGGTGTGGATCTCATGAATCAAACCTGGCTACGAGGAGCCCACAGTACAACAGTACCAGGATCAGTTAGATTGATGCAGTCAGATGTCGTGAGGATATGAAATAAAAGTGACAGTGTCGGATACTGGAGCGTGGATCAGAGTTGGCAACAAGTGTAGAGTGCATGGATGTAGAGGTCAACAATGCAGTGGACCCAAAAGACATGTGTAGTTAGTACCAGCAGAAGTCAGAAGACTTTGATGACAGATGCATTCTTCTGATTCCATTGTTTTGGAGGCTATTCGGTTTCAGAAGTGTTGCATGTGTGAGAAACACTAGAGAAGTGTTGCATACAAGAGTTTTAGGGCGCATGCATGGAGTTGCATGGCACATGCAAAGGTTGCAGGGTGCATGCATGGAGTTGCATGTCACATGCAAAGACATTCCTTTCTTGTTGAGAGGGAGTGTTGAAGGTTGCAACAAGAAACAGTGAAATTGCCATCCGGAAACAACATCCTTGATCCTAGTGAAAATTAAGCACCTACACTAGGTGGGGCCCACATAAGCTATTTTTAAGTGGAGTTCTATTTATAGATGCATGAGAAAATTCTATTTATAGATGGTGTCTATTTATATATGGTTGAGAAAATTATATTTATAGATGATGGTCTGTTTATAGATGTATGTGAGAGTTCTATTTATAGATCACATGTCTATTTATAGATGCATGTCGACTATTATTATCCCTTAATAATAGTTGGACAATAAACGATAATCTATTCTCAATGAGCACTTGGAAATAGTTAATCGAAGTGGAAAATCAGTTCTCTATAGGAAATTCGAGTTCAAAGGTTGGATGGTGGGACATGCAAGTGGACTTAATTGTAACTGAGTGATTAGAAGTTGTAACAGAGTTGGATGTGTAGTTATGTGAGTTGTAAAGTAGTCTAACTCAGTTAAGTGAGTTAAACTCAGTTGTGCTATTTGTTATTGAAGATACACTAGTGAGAGATCAAGTGAATTAATTATTAACTAATTCAAAATCAGTGATCTCACATGCAACTTAATATTTACTACTGTTAACTACATGCATGTCAGATCCAGTGGAGACCCAATTGAGATGTAGGTGAAAGGGACAATTTGACTATCATTTGTGACATTATTGGGTGCACTCATGCAACCACACACACATTGGATGTGCCTATGATTATTGTGCAGTCAAGGCAGGAAAGTATCAATCATTAAGGGGTTCTTGACCATCAAGGATTGCGTAGTAGAGGCAATATGTATGGAGATAGTAAATTGGCTAAGGAACTTGCCAATTTTTGTATGACAGTGTGAGCCAATTAGCTATTGTACCGAGAGCTCTTGGAGTACAGCTTTGTATGAAATTTTTTCATGATCCATGATATAATACATAATAGAATATAGCAGGGTTTTTAGTTTTATTCTTTCCCGGTAAATTATCCTTGTTATGTGTGATTGATCTTTCTTCATGATATTGTGATTGGCGATTGTTGTTCAAATTTCGCAAAGATTTTGTAGAATCAATTCTATATTTAACAGTGGCATATAATTATTAGATCAGGAGAATCTAGGCAATACATATTTTGTATTAAATTTCTACAAAATAAATGTCCTAATACAAATTATTTAAGCTTAGAGTTAATGGCATAAGTACAAAATCCCAAGCTCATTGTAATCAATGGTAATAAAAAGGTTACTAAGTTGGATTCCTAAATTTTATAAAGCCACATAAAAATAAGAAATATTGGAAAGGAAAGCATGTTATTACACCAATTTTAAGTAACTTATCCCTTGATAATACTACAAAATCTACTAATAAAAAGAAATGCAATGACTGTAAAAATAATTGACATGAAGTGAAAATAAAGGGAGAGAACATCAAGCTTATAAATATTAAGTGAAGGTTACAAAGAAAGTGAAGAAGTGAAGGATGAGTATTTAATTCCATGTGTATAAAATCACAACTCGATAAGCATATATGATTATAATTGTATAGATATTGATAGCATTGAAAATTTTGATGGTTCAATAAAGAAAAAAAGAAGCATTCAATGCTTCAAACATGGTCTCATTTTCACAAGTTATGATCATGTGATAAAATTGAAAGCTAAATGCATATTAAGTATTGGTTTAGGAGGAAGTGAATTCTCATTATCTTACATTGGCAACTCTAATGTGGTCTAGTGAGTATGTGAATCAAAGGAATTCTAGGTAGAAGTTAACAATAAGTGAGCCATTTTACAACATTCCAAATTGCCTCATAGGATGTGTTGAATCATGTGAGAACGTTATTGTAATATCTTATGACCAAGTCAAAATTTTCCAAACTGTCTCAATACTTGTGCAAAACCCGTCATTTTTTTGTCCTCTCAAAATATTCAATATGGTGGGCCAACCTTCTATTGAAGCTTTAGTTCAAGATTCATTTCCCAGGTTGGTTATAAACTTCTAAAAAATGGATTGCAAGAAGCATGGGTCAATGTACCATGGTTCCTTTCAAATTTTGTGAATATTATACCTTAGGAAATTGTTTTGAGAGTATGGGATATCCCTTTTCACACTACCCTTGCACTTATTGATTTATATGGGCCTACATTAGTCACAACATATGATGAATGAGTCAAAATTACTCTATTGCAATCTCTTGCGAGATCAATATTTGACAGCAACCAAATTATTATAAAATTTTTGCATAGGGTATCAGTTAGTGGATAGGTCCATGTTGCAAGAATTACGAGCCTATCCATTTCGTTTTCCTAGCTTGATAAGAAAAATATGAAGTTAGGAAACCTTGAACCTCTAGCATCCTAGTGTATCTTAGCATCAAGCAGTGTACATAGCACACCTTGATCTTAAGAAGATGAGTGCGTACCTGAAATGACTATTATTTTGGACGAGGAAGAAGGACATTGTAAATTTTGTAGAGGGGTTTTTAGAGTTTCTAATTCAAATTTTTAACACTCCCTTATAGAAATTTTGATTTAGGATTGTGTGTTTTAAAAATTGGACTGAACTATTATCAGGCATTTCAAATTCTTTGACCTCCTTTTTCAATGTTTGGGAAATCCTATTTCTATAGAAATAGTAGACTTGGTGATATCAATTTTAAGACCCTTGAATTTATCTTAAACACCATTGAAATATTTATCAAACTTGATGTTTAGCCTTGGATTATTGGCCTATAACCATTGAAGAAATTGCAACCAACTACACTGCACAAATATTTCCACTACCTCCAAGTCTGCCACCAAAGAATTGATGTTGTCAATGTCATTTCAATTTAGACACCCCCATGGTTATATTTTTAGTTTCATTGAGTTTTCGTATGGATTTGTTTGTATTCTCTACCTATGAATTTGATTTATGTGAGAGCTAAGATGACTGAAACCCCTAGGTTTGGTCATGAATGTTGTAGTCTTATCATAAAGGTTGCATCGAGAATGGGTGTTGAAAAATTATGATGATACCAACACATTATTAATATGGATTTGGTTCAACATGAATTTTAATCATTTAACCAAACATTTTTCTTCGCACATGGATTTCTCCTCAGGAGAAATAAGACTTTTGTAAAGATATCAAATAACCTTCATAACCTATGGATTGGTATTTTTCTTAACTAGTGTATGACATAGGTGTAATATACCACTTTACTAGAGTAATAAACATAGGAAACTTGTACTGAACCTCTTAGAAACATAGATTTGATTCTTGTTAAAAATATCCTAATGCTTCGATTGGGCAGAATCAATAGTCTATCTCCACCAGCTCTTTTTCATACTTCTAAATGAACCAATTTAGGAATGAACCATGGCCATTTATCAACTTCATTGATCTGATTGATGTTCACTTTGCGTATTTATTACTTTATTTTTATGAAAATATAAAAAAACAATACTTGGATAATTTTTGTTACTCAAAAAATGTTATTCATAGCTCATTATTGCTTACAAAAAATTTAACTCCGTAGAAGATGATTTGACCTTTACAATGGATTATATTAAATGAACTTGTTTATGACACTAAAGCTTGGCGCTAGAATGCTAAAATATTAGCATCTATAACAATACCCTTGTCAATTTAGTTTATGATTTGAAGCCATTCTATTCCATTGAATGTATCAAAATGTTTTAATGGGACTCATTCATTGACTTACTTCCAAAGGAAATTCATATAGATTACTCATGTTTAAGAGGAGATACCATATATAGCTTCAATTGAGATGATTGTATCAATATATGGTAATCCTTCAACATTATGATTAAGTCTTGGTGCTTGAAATAGGTAGATAGAGTAGTGTCCAATTATGGTAAGGCATGAACTAGATATTTTTTATGATGACAAATAAATTTGAAAAAATTTCAAACAATGACTTTCTTGAACATTGTTCTATGAATCTAGAAGATAATACATTAAGTTTTTTTAAACTCTTGATATAATAGTTCAATCTCATTTACAATACTCCAAATTTTGTAAAAATAGCTCCTTTAGTTTTATTTCTCCCAAATTAGTTGCGATATACAATCTCGCAAGACTCCATAATAGTATTTCCAATCTCCACAATCCTACTTTGTTCAAAGAACCTTTACAATGTTATTATATATGTACATACAAGGTGGAGTATATATCCAAAATAGTTCTAATAAAATTTATTATTAAAAGAGTTCTCAATACATATCATGTAACTTTGTTGCTCATACATAAGAGGTAAAGGGATTAAGGCTATAGTTGGAAGCAAAAAGTATTTTAGCACTTATAACTCAATCTCAAAGCTATGATTGTGAGTACGGATTGAAAAATCGTTGCGTCCAAATATTCTTAATGAAATCTCTAATATCATCATCGAAACTTCTTTCTCGCAATACCACGGTGTGCTATAACTGCTACTGGGTAAATCAAACTTCTCCTCTTGTCTAGATCTAGAAATAGAATTTCCTGCCCAACAATATGAACTTCCTGGCTAGTCTCTACAAAGATTTGGAAGAAATTCACTCAAAACTACCTATGAACTAAAAAAATTCTCCCTCTTTTCTGCTGATCTCCTGATTTGATCAAAACTATTCTCATACCATGCACAAAATCCTTGAAAAGAAAAAACTGGAAATTTATTCTTCTAACTGGTTAATTATGCAGTTTGTTTGATATGGAAAAAAATGAATAAATCACAATGCAATTTCTTCAACATAAAAATACTGCAACAAAATAAAAATAGGAATTTAGAAAATAGAGCACACACACAATAAAATTGACACATTATTTTTAGACAAATGTCTCTAGAAAAACCCAATGTGGGAAAACCATTGCAACATATGAGGGTTTTATTGTTATTCTTTAGTAGAAAAATTATGAGTACAAATATAGGTGCCAAAATGAAAATCCACTCCAAAGAAATCATTGGAAAAATGTTTAATGCAAATTTTCCCTTCTCCATAAACAATCTGACAAAAAACGTCTCACTGAAATTAGCCTTGAAATACCTTTTGACGGGCCTCTACACTTCCTCTGCACCACTTGTAACTCGAACTACCCATAAGAGCCATTTAATCAGATGTATTTTCTATTGCTTCCGCTAGAAGCGATTCTTTGACCCTATAAAAAATTATCCCATCCTCCAGCAACAAAATCGACATATCCTCTAGCTTAATCGGACTTCCTTATCGAGGCTTTACGTAGGCCCTTGTGCAGCCTCCTATGGAACAAGTTCGACCTCCTTCGAATGACTCTTCCAGCACTAGAAACCTCTATTGAAATATGTATTTCTACTCTGCTAGTACTCATGCATCCCTTGTGGCACCAACTTCTCTCACTTGCTTGATATCTGCACCTAGGTAGCTCGATCTTCCAAGGAACTCCCTCTACTTGTGTGCCTTCTCTATCCGTTTTGAATTTCTTTTATAATATCTAAATGGAAAACCAACAACCATGATTATATCCCCATCAAGGACTAAGATAAACTAAAACTCAATTTTTGTTGCTTTTTATAGAATTCTCACATTTATCAATTAATTTTTGTTAATTAATTACTCTTCCTAAGAAAAACTTAGGAAATATTTAATTAACTTAATTGAGTTGTCTCTCAGTTTTTTCTCCCAATTTTTTTTCTTGAATTATGGATACCTTGTGTTCCTTAGCCTCTCTACCAAAGTTGAAACTAGAACACTTGCACGATGTTATAAAAACTAACATGATGCATTCCACATAACTCCCCACCTTAATTGTTATGGGATTTGGTGAGGTGGCGTGCACCCTCCTCAAGAACCCTCTCACTATGTTCGTCCACCCCCATTAGGGATTATATTTGGTTATTTAAACTTATGTAGGAATCTGATAAGAAGACTATCCATTTCTGAGATATCACAATGTTTCATACCAGAGTCAAAGGGTACATTTATTGGCATAGGCACATGTTCAAATTATCCTCATTGTAAATGTAAAACAGCTTAATTATTATCTTAGTCAACTCACTGCTTTAGATCTATATCCTTTCCCTATTTCAAAACATGAATTATACAGCTGACTTATTTGACAATTTTTGTCATTCTTCTCTGAGAAATGAGTTTTATCATGACTAGTGTTACCACTATTTTACCAAGAAAGAGGCCTTAAACATGTCGTTTCATATTGAGATCAACCATTTGTTGAGTACTCTACCTAACCATTATACCAGTTGTCTACAAATATGAGCAGAGTAATTTGCCTCATTTCTTATTGTAGAATGAAATGATAGAAAAAAGTATTTAATAACCCAAAACAAATATGAACCATACTTACCTTCAAGCATGGAATTCTTAACATTCAACAACCAAGGAACACTAAAATGGTATCTATAAAAAAGAATAAAAATTCCATCTAGTCACCCCATATGAATTATTGTTATACCTAAAGAATCCAACACCCTCTTCTGAATTATTCTTCATTAATGGACCTAAAATAGGTTCTGAACCCAACCATATATCTTATATCCAAGCAAATCTAGATGAATTCTTCTTAAATGAGATATTTGTCGTGTTAAAATTAGAGCCACCCTGAAAGGTATCGTAGATTGTTGACCTTTCTGTGCTAGGTGTTATTTTATCCAATGCCAAATATTTATCTAAAACACTGATATATGCATTCAAAGGGTTAGGATCAATCATAATCTCAAAGAGTGAGTATTGGAAACTCTAAAGATACCTTTTTCTGGTTGCTTAAGGTAGGATTTAATTCCTTTAAGGTTCTCAGATATGCTTTGGATGACTTGTAATGAGGTAGTGTTGTTCATCAATAACTAAAAAAATAAGCAACATATTCCTTATATGTGTGGCCATACTCACTTTTAAAAAGTAGTAACTATGTCTTTGTAACTTGTCTTGACCATCATAATCATAAACAAAACACCATTTATTGAAATTCAATTTTCATGTTTACTAACACATGGTTGGTTCTTTGAAATCAAGGTGTTATTACTATTCTTTTATCAAATTTAATCCTGAAAAGAAATCTGCTTACTTTGAACCATAGGTGCATCATTGTAGAAAGTTTGTTTTTTTGAAATGAAGTTATTATGAATTCTTTTTTATTGATAAATTTCACATCTGAATCATAGTGTTAAAATATCAATTCTTTATCAGTGTTCAAATTTCAATATTTTATGACTTATATTCAACCATAATTAGTGTTTTTCATGATACAACCTCTTCCGAAGTAATATTAGCACTCTATCAGTTTTCAAAATTGAGTATTATCATTGCTCTATTAGTGTTCAAATTCAAGTATTTCATGATTGCCAGCATGATCAAATCACTTGTGTGCAATCCTTCCAAGGTGGTTCTGGCAATAATAACATGCTATTTAGTTGGATCATGCATGCATAAGGCAATGTCTTTCTGCATGCAACATAAAAAAAGAACAAAACTAGCTATTGTTTCCTCTACCATTAAGCTTTTTAATCTAGTTTTAAGCTTTTTAAATCTTTTTGTATTTAATGAAAGGATATAATTTGAGGGAATAGCTTGGAAAAACTTGAGGCAAGAGATTGGAACAACTGCTTCATAGAAAGAGCCTCTCACAACACTGAAATTCACTCGACATTCACTTGGGAAGCACTGTCATTCACTCGAGAAGGGACTTGTTGCTCTGCAACCCCTCTTGTTTTATATGCTTCCAACTTCCAATTAAAATAGATTATATGCTTATCATATGTATTTATTTAGTGCTTCTACTTGATGGAAAACTAGGGTTGGGCATGTGCTCATTAGATGCAGATGAATTATTGGAATTTGAATTAAACTCAAACCAGTAAATAATATTATGTATGCATGTTGGACTAACAGAAGTAAAAACAACTTGGAAGGACTAAAAGACAAGAGTTAAAAAATACATGGAAGATCCTTGAGCTCTTTGGAACAAAAAAAATTTTCCTGTAAATATTATAGGTAGATTCTTTTCATCATGGGATTTGTATCTCAATGGTATTCATTGTAAAGCCCGCTGCATGTAAATCTAACCAATGGAATCCTTTGTTTGGAAGCTTGAATTTGTCCTATCTCCATTTCTATTGGTGTTGTTATCACTCAGTAATTTCTCCAGGTTCGAGAGAAAAAGTCCGAGGTAACCACAAACCAACTTTTAGGTACAGAATCTAGCCAATCTGTACCCAGAGGCTCTCTCTTTAAGTTTTAGCTTTGTTTTTGAAAGATATTAGGCTAGTTATGAAAGTTTAGGGATTTTGATTGTGTTTGGGTGATGAAATTCTATAGCAGAAGGGTAAGACTGAATAGTTTAGGCCATTGGGCTAATGGAGTCAACGAAGATGGTTTAACTAGATTTAGTTTCTTAACAAGAGATGGTTTCACAGGGCAAGATAATCAAATAGGGAACAATTATAGATCTAAATAGAATGAAATGAACTCGAAAATTGGTGAAGGGAAATTAAGAATCCTTCAACATATTCGAAAGAGGGAACTTGAATGATTATTAATAAAGAGAAATTAAGTATTCTTTACCAAATAATCAAAATGATTAAACTAGAAAACATGAGCAATTAAGATTTCACTGTTTATACTAGTTCAGAAGAAAACATTAAGAATAATAACGATTGAAAATAGATTGCACTTAAGCACTTTTTGAATTATTCCTTTTCGTTTATCATTCAGATATGAAACATAAATGGTATAATAAACAAGTATAAAACTTTAAAACATAAGAGATAGATGACTTATTGATATGTTTTTTATTCAAGAATCCTGTGAAAAGTCCTTTGCATCAATTCTTTATCCAGTTGGCCATGCGAAAATTTTCCAACAGCACTTTATTCCAAAATAATCAGTGTTACAACAAATTCTAAGAATCCACCCCCCAAATGCTTCCAAGAGTGAAGTATTTATACAAATTCTAAACTAAAATATCTTGAAAAAATATCAAGATTAGTTCACAAATCTCTCCAACCGTTTTACATAAATAGAACTTAGGTAAAGGACACTCAAAATAATGCATCTATTTGGCACTATTTTTTATGGATAGGTGATGAAAAAGAGGATAATTCGAATTTGATCCAACTCTTAGTTGATGATGAGGCATCCAAGTCACTAACTACTTCCTTTCTTTGTGCATTCTGCTCCAACAATTCTACAAACTTGGGGTCCAATGATATCTTGTTATTTCTCAATTTGTAATAGATATGTAAAGAGTGAAAGAGTTTATTGTGGATTACTATGTTGGTGAGATAAACCTCTTTCAGTTTCCTAAAATTCCTCTCCATATGTGAACAATATCCTCTTAAACAATATGGGTAAAACAGAGTTTTACAGAGTCTGAAAAATAGCCTGTAAAGATGTGTATGTATCTCTAATTCTGAAATCACTGTGAAAAAAGTGAGATAGGTTTTTGTATATGGGTCTCTTAAAAACAAAAACCTCCTTTAGTTTTATATGATGTATTTCGGATTTGCCACAAGCTTCTCTGCAAAATGATGATTTAACTAAAAATTTCTGCAAAAAGTGCTTTCCAAAATTGTTTAATATTTCCAAAACCATAATAGCTGCTAGAAAAGTGAGAGAGTTTTTCGTAGATGGTCCTCTTAAGAACATAAACCTCCTTCAGTTTTGAAAAATGCATCTTTTATTGATCACAATAGTTTCTGCAAAACAATGACTAAAACATGAAATTTCTGCAAAAATGTTCCTTCTTGTTGTGTTTTTCATCTTTTCACTTTTTTGTTCTTTTAACTGTTTTACTTTCACTTTAAACAAAATTCAATGTTGGTGAAGGTATTTTAATTTCTTTTTACCATTTTATTGCCTCTGTATTTACTTTTACTGTTTACCTTTGACTGTTCTGTAACTTCATTTTAACTCACTCTAACTTTTACCTGATACACTTTAACCACTGATACTCTTTAACTGTTATGCTCTCTGTTTATTTTCTGTTTATCCTTTTTTACCATTACTTACTATAGTAAATAACAAAAATTCATACAATGATATTTTTTACAAAAGGTCCAACATGTCTTCACGCCATTGTGCTTCTGGTATTCTGGTTCTTGTGGATTCAGAAAGGAATTTGGGTTTTCAGTGGAAAAATGGGCAAAATTACAAGTCTGGGAACTTATGGGGTGAAACAAAGACCAAATTGTACTGGTTTTTAGTCTTGTTATGTGAAATTAAAGTAAAAACCAGGACTTGCAGGGTTCGATGGAAATTGGATAAATACCTATTTCGGGAAGTGAAGAGTGGAGAAACAGGTGCAGGCAATAGCTGACTGGTTCAGCTGAAAATCGTTTGAAAAAGTGATGGTTGGAAATCTTCAACAGCTGATTTCGACATTTTTTGCATGGGAACATTGGTCGCGGGATAAAATGATGAAAATAATGTGCATTTGTTTGTTTTATTCACAAAGTCAAGGTTGGCGGGGGTTTTATTATTTCAGAGGGATGACGTATGCGGGAAATGATAGTTTGTTGTATGTGGAGGGCGGTAAGCAGTATATATCGCACCGCTTTTGGGGATGGGCAGTATTTAGCCAGGAGCCAGCGATTCCATACATCTTGTGACGTGTGGCGAGGCACTGTTCGCAAAATCACTCTGTGATCACACGTTATCGTTCGATCATGGAGGGCGATGCGATATGGACGACAGCCATTGGATGTGGAGGGGTTGATCAGATGGCTATTTAGGAGGCAAGATGAGGGGAGATTAACAAGGGTGAGCCCAATATAATTAAATATTATTTAATCATATCAGGAGAAATATGACTGGTCAGGTAAGTTATTAATTAACCTTGGGGGTTAATTAATCCTTATTTTAATGTGGCAGGGAGTCGGGGCTCTTAATTAGCTACATATTTAACTAATTAATCCCAATTAACACAGTAATATGGTTATATTTTAACCAAAGGGTGGGATATATAATTTTTTGGGGATTTTATATAGTTATAGTAATACAGGAATGGGTTGATTTATATAGGGAATTAATTAATATAAGTTAAAAGTTAATATGTAAAATGAATGAAAAGCGCTAAGTATAAAAACATTAGGATTATGTATTTAACTTATGCTTGAATGAAAGAGGGTTTTTAATGGGATATTGTGTAATTTTCCTAAGTAAAATAGGATTTTACTTAGGAAAAGACTTAAGGAAGTAAATGAATGTCTTATGGATGGTTTTAAGTGCTTAGGCTTTTTAAATTATTGGGCCGAGGGTTCGGTCCCTCCAAAAGTCAAGGAAATTCCTTGAGCCCCTCTAATTTTCAAATTCCTTAGTACTTAGGGGAACTTAGTGAAATTTTTAGGGAAAAATGAGAAGGGCAGTTAATCATTTGACTTTGTTTTGCTTGAAATTCTTCCAGTGTAATGTCTGCCTTGCATTTGTGATGAAAGTAAAGATTAACACATTTAGATTCATTATCCATCACATGTAATTCTGCAACATCATCTACCTACCCTACCTACTTTAACCTAGCATTTTTTCTTCTTTATTAGGGTGCACTTAGACTGGAAAACCCTTATCACACTTTCTTTTCTTTTACATGTAGAAATCTATCTAAGTCTAACCTTATTACATCCAAGGACTCAGATTAAGCTATTGAGCTCCTTTTATTTACTCTACCTATCTACATATCTGCCAAGATTAAACAGTTTGGTCAGATTTTATTCTCTATCTCTAAAACATGAAATTGAAAGATGAAATAGCCAAGCTTAAACTGTTTGACTATTCATAAATTGTGGCATAGGATACAAGTTGCACACAATTTTATTTATTACATAAGAGAAAAAAAGTAGTGGCATTTAGACTTGCACACTTTCCTTGGCCTTTCTTTTGGTGGGGTTCATTTTCTTTTACTTTTTTGGCCATTTTTTATTCTTTTCACCCTTTGATTTTTCTTTTAGGGTATACCCTCTTTACATTTTTTAAATTTTTTGATTTTTTGAAAATATGAAAAACCTTTGCAACAAGGAAAGGTATGAACATATTACATAGTGCATCAAGTCAATCATGATATATGACACCTATTGGTATAGGAGCATAACACTGGCTCCACTTGGGGATGGCTTTTCCTGGTGAAAAATCAAGAATAGCAGGTATGTTTCCTTCATATTTAACCTTTGATGATCTTAGTAAGTGTCTTATGTCTTCTGCAAACTGAAATCTGATCTGAAACTAAAACAACACACAAAAAATTTTCAAACCAGCTTACTGAAAAACTACCTAAAAATTGAAAACTAAAAAAAATGCTCAAAATTCTGAGCTTATTAGCACTCATCTACCTACTCAATTTACTGCTCAACTGTTGGTTAGGTAAAATGAAATAGCCAATGCAACCATTCAAGTATTATGTACTTTGGTATATTTTTTTGCATTTTATTGTTGATTATCAAAACTGTACTTCTGAAACCTATTAGAAACTTGTCAACAAATGAGAGGATAAGGAAATACTTGATTTCCTTTGTTGACTCTAGAAACTGTACAAAAGGATCTTCCAAAATATATACACTGATGTTTAACTGATCTAAACAACTGTACATCTGTTCTGGATGGCCTCCATGCCATGAATCTAAAATGTTATTTTCGTCTTTATCTCCCTGCAAACTTTCAGATAAGATTTGTGATGATATTCCTACTGATTGTAATGTTTGACTGTTGAATCCTTTATCATCTTGATTCTGAAAATCATAGTTAGTTAATGGAGGAATGCTTTGAATGCCTTCAATATTCAACATATCTGCTATTGGATCCTGAAAAACTTGGGAAAATGGTTGCAACCTATAGCATATAGGTTTCCATGAGACTTCATAAACTTCAACAAGTTTCTCATCCTTTTCATTAAATATGTTACACCACATTTCCTTTAAAAGCTGAAATGGTTCAAAACATAGTGGTATGAAACTTTCTTGTGTCATTTGATTATTTATTTCCATGGGAACTGATAACTGCAATTGTCAAACTGAAAAATCTTGATCAATAGTTTCATTATCTTCTTTGTTGTCAATCACAATTCCTAAAGATTGTTGATTATTGATGGCATGAAAGTTGTCTCTAATGAAATGAAATGAAGAAAAACAAAGAGGCAAAGAATCTTTACTTATTTCCACATTTTCTACTTTTTCTTCCTCACTCTCATAGTTTATCTGTATTGGTTGATCAATGTTTTCAATCTTTTGAAACTGAGTTTCTTCATCCCACAAACTAGCTTCTGATTGCTCTATAAAGTTAGCTTGAGTTTGGAGAACATAACTATCATCATAATGATCATACTTAGGCAGATAATCAAAATAAGGAATGTCATCAAACATACACATTAGATCAGCAGATTCCTCTTCCTCATATTGATCTGTAAATTCATTTTCTAATCTATGATAATTTGAATTAAGAGGAATTTGTTCATGGCTATCAACCTCTTCTATTTCATCATGGTGATTTTGAATAAAAAATCCATCTTTCATAGTGATCTCTTGTGTTCTTTCATCTAGTTTTCTTACCAAAAGGTTGAGTTTTACCTCTGCAATGTTTTTCTTTTCCTCTTCTTCTGCTTTCAACTTTTCCTGTCTGATTTGCAGATTAACTTCTACATCAACTGCAATGTTCTGCATTTGTACAAGTGTTTTTGGATCTCTTTCTCTTAACCGAAATTCTATTTTTGGATCAAAAGCACTTGGATAATGCAAGAGAGCTGAATCATGAGGAGGTCTAATATTTTCTGGCATTGAATAATAAACTTGATTAAATCTGTTAGAAAATTGTTGTATTGTTTCTTTTGGATGTCTTTTTAACTTATTATATTCTTCGATGATCACAAAAGGATTAACTTTGATTATCCATCTATCAAGGAAAATTTTGATAAACTACTGGAAATTTGAGATGTAAGCATTAGGCAGATTTTTGAACCAATTCTTTATTCTATTTTGTAAAGAAAGAGCAAAAAGTCTAATTTTAACATCATCTTTATCAATCTCAAATAAATCCAAATAATTCTAAAAACCTTGAATATGTTTTTGGGTAGTGATACCATTCTCTCCATCAAATCTAGGAAGAAACTTGTAGTATTTTTTAGGAAAATCATGGAGTATAGGAGGTAAAATAAGGGGCTTATATCTATCTGGAACTTTATATGGCACAGGGATATGTACAGGGATTGTAAGATCAGTCTTGATTATTTGAGGCTTCTTAATTGGAAAATTATCATCATTAGATTCATAATAAAGCTTCTCAACGAGATTAGGAGAATTATTACTTACAATATTCAAAGGAAAATAATTAAAAACTAATCTAAGATCTTCTATAAAATACAATATACATTGAAAAAGTTTCTTAATGAAAAAGAACATAATGTCTTGGATTAAGATCCAAGTTGAAAACCTGATCTTTCCATATTGTTCTTTGAGTTTCATTCCTCCAGTGGAGTCTTGATTCTAAAAATGAGTTGGAGTCCCCGGGTGGATGATTTTAACCTTTATGTATCTGATCACTGTCCACCATCATAGATCAAATCTAAACCTGTAAAATATTTCTGAAGAAAAAGGTTAGTTTCCCGAGTTGAGTCGCCATTATGTTATCACTCAGTAATTTCTCCAGGTTCGAGAGAAAAAGTCCGAGGTAACCACAACCAAATTTTAGGTATAGAATCTAGCCAATCTGTACCCAGAGGGGGCTCTCTCTTTAAGTTTTAGTTTTGTTTTTGAAAGATATTAGGCTAGTTATGAAAGTTTAGGGATTTTGATTGTGTTTGGGTGATGAAATTCTATAGCAGAAGGGTAAGACTGAATAGTTTAGGCCATTGGGCTAATGGAGTCAAAGAAGATGGCTTAACTGGATTTAGTTTCTTAACAAGAGATGGTTTCACAGGGCAAGATAATCAAATAGGGAACAATTATAGATCTGAATAGAATGAAATGAACTCGAAAATTGGTGAAGGGAAATTAAGAATCCTTCAACATATTCGAAAGAGGAAACTTTAATGATTATTAATAAAGAGCAATTAAGTATTCTTTACCAAATAATCAAAATGATTAAACTAGAAAACAGGAGCAATTAAGATTTCACTGTTTATACTAGTTCAGAAGAAAACATTAAGAATAATAACGATTGAAAACAAATTGCACTTAAACACTTTCTGAATTATTCCTTTTCGTTTATCATTCAGATATGAAACATAAATGGTATAATAAACAAGTATAAAACTTTAAAACATAAGAGATAGATGACTTATTGATCCGTTTTTTAATCAAGAATCCTGTGAAAAGTCCTTTGCATCAATTCTTTATCCAGCTGACCATGCGAAATTTGTCCAACAACACCTTATTCCAAAATAATCAGTGTTACAGAAAATTCTAAGAATCCACCCCCCAAATACTTCCAAGAGTGAAGTATTTATACAAATTCTAAACTAAAATATCTTGAAAAAATATCAAGATTAGTTCACAAATCTCTCCAATTGTTTTACATAAATAGAACTTAAATAAAGGACACTCAAACTAATGCATCTATTTGGCACTATTTTTTATGGATAGGTGATGAAAAAGAGGAGAATTCGAATTTGATCCAACTCTTAGTTGATGATGAGGCATCCAAGTAACTAACTACTTCCTTTCTTTGTGCATTCTGCTCCAACAATTCTGCAAACTTGGGGTCCAATGATATATTTTTATTTCTCAATATGTAATAGATATGTAAAACGTGAAAGAGGTTATTGTGGATTAATATGTTGGTGAGATAAACCTCTTTCAGTTTCCTACAATTCCTCTCCATATGTGCACAATAGGCTCTGCCAAAATATGTTTAAAACAGAGTTTTACAAAGTCTGAAAAATATCCTGTAAAGATGTGTATGTATCTCTGATTATGAAATCACTGTGAAACAATTGAGATAGGTTTTTGTATATGGTTCTCTTAGGAAGACAAACCACCTTCAATTTTATATGATGTATTTCGTATTGACCACAAGCATCTCTGTAAAATGATGACTTAACTGAAATTTTCTGCAAAAAGTGCTTTCCAACATTGTTTAATATTTCCAAAACCATAATAGTTGTTAAAAAAGTGAGAGAGGTTTTCGTAGATGATCCTCTTAAGAATAGAAACCTCCTTCAGTTTTGCAAAATTCATCTTGGAATGATCACAATAGTTTCTGAAAAACAATGACTAAAACATGAAATTTCTGCAAAAATATTCCTTCTTGTTGTGTTTTTCATCTTTTCACTTTTTTGTTCTTTTAACTGTTTTACTTTCACTTTAGACAAACTTCAATGTTGTTGAAATTATTTTAATTTCCTTTTACCATTTTACTGCCTCTGTATTTACTTTTACTGTTTACCTTTTACTGCTCTATAACTTCATTTTAACTCACTCTGACTTTTACCTGATACACTTTAACCACTAATACTCTTTAACTCTTATGCTCTCTGTTTATTTTCTGTTTATCCTTTTTTACCATTACTTACTATAGTAAATAACCAAAATTCATCCAAAGATATTTTTTACAAAAGGTCCAACATGTCTTCACACCATTGTGCTTCTGGTATTCTGGTTCTTGTGGATTCAGAAAGGAATTTGGGTTTTCAGTGGAAAAATGAGAAAAATTACAAGTCTGGGAACTTATGGGGTGAAACAAAGACCAAATTGTACTGTTTTTTAGTCTTTTTATATAAAATTAAAGTAAAAACCAAGACTTGCAGGGTTTGACAGAAATTGGATAAATACTTGTTTCGGGAAGTGAATAGTGGGGAAACAGGTGCAGGCAATAGCTGACTGGTTCAGCTGAAAATCATTTGAAAAAGTGACGGTTGGAAATCTTCAACAACTGATTTCGACATTTTTTGCATGGGAACACTGGTCGCGGGATAAAATGATGAAAATAACGTGCATTTGTTTTTTTTATTCACAAAGTCAAGGTTGGCGGGGGTTTTATTATTTTGAACGGATGATGTATGCGAGAAATGATAGTTTTTCGTATGCGGAGGACGGTAAGCGATATATATCGCACCGTGTTTGGGGACAAGCGGTATTTAGCCAAGAGCCAGCAATTTCATACATATTGTGACGCGTGGCAAGGCACTGTTCGCAAAACCACTCCGCGATCGCACGTTGTCGTTCGGTCATGGAGGGCGATGCGATATGGACAATAGCCATTGGATGTGGAGGGGTTGATCAGACGGCTATTGGGGAGGCAAGATGAGGGGATATTAACAAGGGAGAGCCCAATACAATTAAAGATTATTTAATCATATCGGGAGAAATATGATTGGTCAGGTAAGTTATTAATTAACCGTGGGGGTTAATTAATCCTTATTTTAATGTGGCATGGATTCGGGGCTCTTAATTAGCTACAGATTTAACTAATTAATCCCAATTAACACGGTAAAATGGTTATATTTTAACCAAGGGCGGGATATATAATTTTTTGGGGATTTTATATAGTTATAGTAATACGAGAATGGGTTGATTTATATAGGGAATTAATTAATATAAGTTAAAAGTTAATATGTCAAATGAATGAAAAGTGCTAAGTATAAAAACATTAGGATTATGTATTTAACTTATGCTTGAATGAAAGAGGGTTTTTAATGGGATATCAATTTGTATAATTTTCCTAAGTAAAATAGGATTTTACTTAGGAAAAGACTTATGGAAGTAAATGCATGACTTATGGATGGTTTTAAGTACTTAGAATTTTTAAATTATTGGGCCGAGGGTCCGGTCCCTCCAAAAGTCAAGGAAATGCCTTGAGCCCCTCTAATTTTGAAATTCCTTAGTACTTAGGGGAAATTAGTGAAATTTTTAGGGGAAAATGAGAAGGGCAGTTAATCATTTGACTTTGTTTTGCTTGAAATTATTCCAGTGTAATGTCTGCCTTGCATTTGTGATGAAAGTAAAGATTAACACATTTAGAGTCATTATCCATCACATGTAATTCTGCAACATCATCTACCTACCCTACCTACTTTAACCTAGCATTTTTTCTTCTTTATTAGGGTGCACTTCGACTGGAAAACCCTTATCACACTTTCTTTTCTTTTACATGTAGAAATATATCTAAGTCTAACCTTATTACATCCAAGGGCTCAGATTAAGCTGTTGAGCTCCTTTTATTTACTCTAGCTATCTACTTATCTACCAAGATTAAATAGTTTGGTCAGATTTTATTCCCTATCTCTAAAACATAAAATTCAAATATGAACACGCCAAGCTTAAACGGTTTGACTGTTCACTAATTGTGGCATAAGATACAAGTTGCACACAATTTGTTTATTACATAAGAGAAAAAAGTAGTGGCATTTAGACTTGCATACTTTCATTGGCCTTTCTTTTGGTGGGGTTCATTTTCTTTTACCTTTTTGGCCATTTTTTATTATTTTCACCATTTGATTTTTCTTTTAGGGTATACCCTCTGTTAGCGCTCAAATCTACCTCAGGCTGAAATGAAGTAGAACTCAAGGCTACATCAAACCACGCTCAGCCTCGTAGCTAGCCCTACGAGGACAGGAGAGGGCTCTCTCCGTCAATCTCGAGAAAATGAGCAATAGGATGCGAGATGACTTACAATAAGAACTGATTTTAGGCTAGTAAAGAGATAGGTATGTTTGATTTTTGATTTTTTAACTGAAACGGTTATTTTATTGAAAAAGAACGAGTTGGGCTTAGCCTAACATCCAGTACACTTTTCAGAAATTACATTTGCTTTCTTTCAGCTTAAGGAATGTTTGCTGCGGTCGAGGTGTCTGCATTGATGCTAATCATCCCATCCTGTAAAGAGCAGCCGATGTTCGCCAAGCTGTCAGCTTCCTTGTTTAAGCCTCTAAGAATGTGAAAGGCCTGAACTGAAGAGAAATCTTTCAGAATTCTGTTTATTCTTGAAAGTTGCTTGTTGAGCACTGGGTCCTTGAGTCTTGTCTTGTTAACTAGCGTTTTTATCAGCAATTCTGAATCTCCAAAAATTAGAATTTCGTTTGGATTTCCTTTTCTTGCCATTTGACAGGCTTTCAGGAGGCTGAGGATTTCAGCATGGTTATTGGTTTTTGTACCAAGGCCCCAGCTGAAGACATCTTTGCTCCCATTCTGATAAAAGATCGCCCCACCAGCACCTGCCTTCCCTGGATTGCCTTTTGAGGCTCCATCGAAAAAAATAGAGCACTTGCCTTGAGACTTCCACCACTGCTGGAAGCTGTCCTCTGTTTCTCTGATTTGCCATTTTCTTATGTGCGTAGGCCGATTGGATGCAGGAGGCCTGGGGTTTCCTGTGAATCCATCCAGCCAAGCCCTTTCATCGGTGCGTAAAGAGTTGTCGTCTTTGACTGAAGAATGGTGAAGAGTTTCCAAGAGGAGTTTCTTTGACTGGTCTGCCACTTTTGCTGCAGGAAAATCTGTGTTGTTGAAAATTGTTTCATTCCTTGCTAACCAAATCTTCCAGCATACATACTTTGGAGCTGCAGTCCAGACCTTTTGCCAAATTGACTTGCTGGGTATGCTGTAGGGGTATCTATCATTCCAAGAGGAGAACATGTTGCTGATTGTACTTTGGGATGGGGGGCAGACATTCAAACCTGCGAGGAATAAAGACCATACATCCTTTGCAAATTCACAGTCTAAGAACAGATGGGGAGCAGATTCCGAATATTTTTTGCAAAGGGCGCATCTATGTGGTCCGACTATGTTCCTCTTGCACAAATTATCTCCAGTTAAGATTTTGTTGTGAAACAGGGTCCAAAAGAAGAAATTGATTTTGGGGATGCCAAAGCAATCCCAAATCTTTTTCCACACAACTGCTGGGTGTGATGACTCTTTTTGACTCTGCAGCTGGTAATAACCATGACTGACTGTGTAAACTCCAGTCCGACCCCATCCCCAGCCATCTTCATCTTCAATGTGAACCGGTGCGAAATCAGAGATTGCTGCTTGAAGAGTGTCGAGCTGAGTGTTTAAATGTTCAGGAATTCTGGGGAAAGACCAGCATTGCCAATTCCCTTTTCTATCCCAGCAGGAGATGTCTTCTATTTTCCGTATGCCTTTAGATTGTAACCAGACTCTTACCTCTTTAATTCCTTGATTTTCTGCAAGAGGGCGATGCCCCATAACACTGTCTGTCCATAATTTTGTTTTTTTCCCATTGCCAGGGATACGGTATAAGTGGGATCTGAAGAATTCGATTGCTTTATAACACAGTTTCCAAACCTGAGTGCCTTTTGGAGTTTTCTCTGTCTTAAAGGATTTAATAGGCTGGTTTTTGAGGTATTTCAGGTTAAAGATCTGGCTTACTGGATGAGAAGGATCTGCATGTAATTGCCATAATAATTTACAGCCTAGAGCTATGTTTGCATGAGCATGGTCTCGAATTTGAAGACCTCCCTCTGCCAAAGGACGTTTTACCGTTTCCCAATTGATTAAGTGGAACCTGTTGGAGTTTCCTCTGCTGCCCTTCCACAAGAAGCTGTGCATGAGACTGGAGAGTTGGTCAGAGATAAGCTTTGGAGCAAGCATGAGGGACGCTTGATAAGTGGGCAGGGCAGTAAGCACTGATTTGAGGAGCGTTAATTTGCCTCCAGATGAAAGCCAAAAGCCTCCCCACGCTGTGATCTTCCTCTTGAACTTCGAAATAACATTTTCCCACAGATAATTTCTGTTGGAACCAAGCGTGATAGGAAGCCCCAGATAGTTAATTTTTTCCCATTCTGAGTGGCCTGCGTACCCCAGCTCGTTAGCAATTGTCTCGATTTGATGTTGCGCTGTGTTCCACCCATACACTGCGCTTTTTCGATCACTCACCAAAGCTCCGGAGATGCTGCAATATTTCTGTAATATAGATCTGAAGGATTTAGCTATACGTGGCGATGCCCCTCTGAGCATTAAGGAGTCGTCAGCGAACAGAGCGTGGTTCATTGATTCATATCCTTTCACGATTCTGATCCCTGGAAGACTGCCCTGTAATTTTTCCAGATTTAATTTCCTGCTCAACGAGTCTGCCATCAGGATATAGAGGAAGGGTGAGAGGGGGCAACCCTGTCTCAGACCCCTGGTGGCTAAGAAAAATGAAGCTGGACGACCGTTAATCATGGGCGCTATCCAAATCCCTTCCAGGCATGCTTTGATAAGGTTAATGAAAGTCTGACTGAACCCAAATGATAAGAGAACTCTATACAAGAATGAACGATTGACTCTGTCAAAAGCGTTGCACATATCGAGTTTTATGAGCATACCTTGTTCATTGCTTGAGTGACTGGTCTGAAGAGCTTCCTGAACTTGTATA
This sequence comes from Pinus albicaulis, assembly GCA_034641835.2. Taxonomy (NCBI): domain Eukaryota; kingdom Viridiplantae; phylum Streptophyta; class Pinopsida; order Pinales; family Pinaceae; genus Pinus; species Pinus albicaulis. Next base: position 69,930,263 of record CM076580.1, read on the forward strand.
ACGTTATCCAGTATGTGCCGACCTTGAACAAATCCTCCTTGGGCAGGGGAGATTAATTTTTGCAGGAGAGGTTTAATTCTGTTCGCCAACAGCTTTGCAACGATCTTGTAGGAAGAGTTGCACAGAGATATTGGCCTGTACCTCTCAAAAGAACTTGGATTTGCCTCCTTTGGAATTAGGGCGAGGAAGGTAGAGTTTATACCTCCTCCAATTTTAGCCTTCCTCATGAACCCGTGGACCATTCTCAGGAGGTCAGATTTAATAAGATCCCAGCATTTTCTATAAAAATGTATTGAAAAACCATCGGGCCCGGGAGCTTTGTCCGGCTCCATGGACCAAACAATGTCTGCAATTTCTTCTTCGGTGACATGGCTTGTTAAAATGTTGTTGTCTTCTGCGCTGACCAGGTTTGGAATGTTGGTGAGGAAATCAACTATATCTTCCTCACTCCCATCCTTTTCTGCACTAAGGAGGTTGTGAAAGTGATTCACCGCTGCATCCTTGATTTGCTCATGTCCTTTGCAGACCTGTCCATTAGTTGTGATGATTTCTGCAATATGATTTCGCGAGAGGCGCGCCCTGTATTGCCTGTGAAAGTAATTGGTGTTCCTATCTCCAGCTTTGAGCCATAAGCTGCGTGATTTGATACGCCAATACTCTTCCTCATGTCTGAAAGCTTTATATGTTTTCGTTTGGGCAGTGTTTTCATTGTCTAGATCCCTGGGGAAGATGACTTTCTCTTCCAATCCCACTTGAAGATCTTCCAGCTGATTGACTGCTTCTTTTCGTTGGCTAGTGGGAGTTTTGATGTCTTGTTTTATCCAGACTTTTAATGCCTTTTTGGTGTTTTTCATTTTCTGTTCCCAAACATAGCTTGGTGATCCAAAAACCTCGGTTCTCCAAGCTGTTTCGACAATTTCATAGAACCCTTCTCTTTCTGCCCAAAGAGGACTGAAGCGAAAAGGGAGAGGGCCGAGGTCTTCTTCTTCCTTAAGGCATAAAAGTATTGGCTTGTGGTCTGAGGTAAGCTTAGGAAGGATCTTGGAAAAAACTATTCTTCTGTCCATCATAATAGTGCTGCTGGTGAGAAATCTGTCCAACCTTGCTGAGATATGATGCTCACCTGTTCTGTTGTTAGACCAGGTGTATTCTCCTTTCACTGGTTTAAAATCTACTAAGTCCCATTGCTGAATAAGGTTCTCCACTGTGTTGAGGAAGGGGTCTCTCAAAGAGGTCCCTCCTCTCTTTTCTTTTGGATCTAAAATTATATTCAAATCTCCACCAATGACTATATTCATCGGGGTGAGGAGTTCCATATAGTCCAAAAGTGTATTCCAACAAACTTTCTTCTCCTCGTAGTGCACCGGAACATACAAGTTGAACAAGGCTATCTTCATATTGCTAGCTGTTTGGCGCAGTTCTGTATATATCCAGTGTTGAGTAACAAAGGAGTTTTCTAAGGTGAAGGAACTCTTGGACCAGAATGTGCCAATACCTCCCGCCGTGCCTCTTGCACTGACTACCTTTCCTGAGTCAAATTTCCATCTTGTACTGCTGGTGTTTAGAAGGATTTCCCCTTCTATTTTTGTCTTCTGAAGCATGAGAATGTCTGTGGATTCCATCTTCAATAAATCCCTGATGGCCTCTGCTTTTGTGGGATTCCCCAGACCCCTACAGTTCCAAGAGACTAGCTGCATCATTTATAACATGTTAGGATAGATCCACCTCCCTTAGGAGCTCTTGGCCTGGTGTTCCTTCCGAGGGTCATTTCTATGGTAGCTTGACTGCCCAGGGTTTTTTGTCTTTCTGATTCTTCTTCCCTGGTTTCTCTGTTTGATTTCCTTCCTGCTCGCTTTGAAGTTCTTTCTAAGATCTCTTCATCCGAAGAGCCCTCATTTTCTACAAGCTTCTTCTTTTGTTTGATTATATCAGCATAAGAAGGGGATGAATTATTGCTGGGATTCAGGATAGGAGAAATACCTGGGTCTGAGGGTTCGATGTTGTTTTGTTGGGGAAGGTCTTCCCGAGCTGCATCTGGAGGATCTGCTGGTGGAGTGAGAGATTCAAAAGGGTTTTTGTCCTCTTCTATGCTGATAGTTTCCTTGCTTCCAACAATTTGAGTGCTTTCATTTTCTTTCCCTGAGTTGCTCCCTGTCTCCTTTCCTTTGTTTTTATTGTTCTGCCTACTGTTTGCCGGTTTCTTTACCTGTTTCCATTGTTCTCCTTTTTCCTTCTCTGCCATTTCCTCATTTTTTTTCTTGCAATATCTTGCAAAATGCCCATATTCATGGCAGTGTCGACATTTAAATGGCAGCTGCTCATAATCGAGCTCTTGGATATGAGTCCAATCTGCCACTGAGAGATTGATTGCTTCAGGTAAACCGACCTCCAGATCAACCTCAACACAGATACGGGCACAGGAGTATTGATCCTTCCTCGGCGCCTGATCAATGTATCGACCGAGAGTATTGCCAATAGATTGCAGCGAATTCTGGCTCCAGCAGTGGAGTGGGAGGTGGGGGAGACGCACCCAGACAGGGACCGCCGTGGGAACGTCTTGAGCAGGGTCGAAATCGGGTGTCCATTTGTTCAGGTAGAGTCCTTGGGGGCCCATGAAGTAAGGCCCGTTTCTGAAGATCAGGCTTCTATCTTCAGTGTTTTCAAACACAAACACAAAGAAGCCTTTGCCTACAAAGTGACTCTTAATTCCTTCTTTGACCAACGGTGTCCAGTTTCGCTTGATCCATTCCTCAACTGATTTCGGGGATGGCCATAACCCTGTGAATTGGCCAATGAGGCCTCTTTCAGCGAGATTCAACGCAGTTCTGCATGTTTCGTCCACTGGCAGAGCCACCGTGGGAATGCTTCCTAATTTTTTGACAAATTTGGACAGAGAACCAGAAGTCCTTTTCCCTGAGGCTGCAATCAAAGTTTTAAAAGCCTCCAGATCAGGATGGATCGGAGGGGAAGCAGCCGAGCCCCCGTCAGGGTCCATGAGGAACTCACGGAGAGGGAGGAGCTGGAAGGCGCTGTTAGAACAACAGCAGAGGGGCCATGCGAATGCGCGTGGGGAGAAAGAGTTGGAAAAGAGTCCGGGCAGGAGGCCAGGCCCGAGCGCCGCGCCAGAGGGCCGAAGCAAACCCTAGACAGAGCTTG